>JAUMJL010000582.1:0-221242 GCA_033558185.1 Dromococcyx pavoninus
GGCTCTGTTTCCCAGCCCCTGGCACAGACAGGCGCTTCACGCCATCACAGACGGTGAGATGCTGTTGTGGAGTCAAGCGTGCAGTTTGCTGAGCATCAGCACTGCATTGTTTCTCTCTGAGGACACAGAGTATAGGGGACTCTTAGAACAGGCAGGCAGCTCTCAGACTGTGGCCCAGCCGCAGGAACCTGCCTTCGTCCATCCCTGGCACTACCAGGTCACGTAAAGCTGGCAAAAAGGAATACTGTGAGGCACAGGAAGGCAGACAGCAGACACAAAACTAGAACTTGTAGGGCCTTTCAGCAATAAAAGAGCAGAAAAACAGCATTTCAGACAAGCGCGAGACCAGACTTCAGACAAAGGTCATAAAATCATAGAAAGGTCTGGGTTGGAAGGAACCATGAAAGTTGTCCAGTCCAATCTCCTTGCTGTGAGAAGAGACATCTTCAACATTGCATTGCTCAAAGCCCCATCCAACCCAGCCCTCAACACCTCCAGGTGTGGGGCAGCCACAACTTCTCTGGGCAACCTGGGCCTCACCACTCAGCATAAAAATTTTCTTCCTAAGATCCAATCTAAACCAATCTCTTTTAGTTAAAAACCATTACGCTTTGTCTTACCCATACAGGCCCTGCTAAAAAGTTTTCCCCCATCTTTCTTATCAGTCTCCCTTTAAGTAGCGAGAGACCACAACAAGGTCTCACCAGAGCCTTCTCTTCTCCAGGCTTGAACAACCCCAACTCTCTCTCAGCCTCTCTTCACAGGGAAGGTGTTCCAGGCCTCGAATCATCTCTTCTGGACCTGCTCCAACAGGTCCATGCACCTCTTGAGCTGAGGGCTGTTAACTTCAAATTAAGTGGCACTATTACACGAGACCACTGCTGTCTCAAGCGTCTCAGCATTCACTTCAGACTATAAAATCCACCAGCTCACGAGTCCCTCAGGTAGCCTCGCACCCACCACCTCTCTAGACAACCCGTGCCAGCGCTTCACCCCAGACTCCAGAGGTGCCCCTCACCTCACCAAAACCCAGAGAGATGCCCAAGCGCGGGCACTACGCCTTTCTACTCAGAGGCCCCCCGAGGGGCTGCGGGGCTCCGTGAGGGGCTGCGGGGCTCGTGAGGGGCTGCGGGGCTCGTGAGGGGCTGCGGGACCCCGGCCCCGGGCCCATCCGGGCCTGCGCAGGGACCCCCCGTGGTGCGGGACGGGCGCTGCTGGTGCCGCCGCCGCTCGGCGCTTACCGGGGCCGCCGCCGCGTTTTCCCGCGTCCTCGCGGCGCCGCCCGGGCTGCGGTGGGGGGGCTGGGGGGAGCCCGGGGCGCGCGCCGGGCAGGAGGGGAAGGGGCTCCCGGGGCAGCCGAGACCCCTCCGCGCGCTCCGCCTCTGCCCCGCCCTGCGCAGGCGGCGCCAGCGCACTGCGCACGCGCAAAGAGCTATGGCGCGCGGACACCGCACGGACCCCTCCGCCCCGCCCCGCCCCGCCCCGCCCCGCGCGGGCGCCGCCGTTCTGCGCATGCGCGACGGGCGGGGCGCGCGGGCACTGGCGGCGCGTGCGCGGCCGCGCGCGGGGCCGAGGGGGTGGGGCCGGGTGAGGGGCGTGCGGCGCGCCGGAGTGGGAGGGGTGGCAGGCGTAGAAGCGTAGAACGGTCTGGTTGGGAAAGAGCTGTGGGCTCGTCGGGTCCAACCGTCCCTGTCCGCCTGCTCAGCCCTGCCCCTCATGAACTCATCTACCCGTCTGTTATAGGCACTTCCAGGGATGGCAACTCAGAAAGGGTAGAGGAGGTGCTCAGGACATAGTTCATTAGCGCACAGGGATGGTTGGACACGATGATCTCAAAGGTCTTTTCCAACCAATTCTGTGGCTCTAAATGTACGAACAGCTTTATTGGATACAAGAACCCTGTGACCACAAGCTATCAGGCTTTTAGCTCCTTTTAAAAGACTGCTCTAAGCTCAGTTTATTTTGCAGCGCTATGACTAGTCCTGAATAACGAGCACCTGCATTTCATAAACCAATACAGCACTGGTGCTTTTGTGGGAGGCACAGACTGGCCATGAAGCGCTGGGGGCACAGTGACTGAGATGTGCTGATGCGACAGCTCTCTGCAAACGTCTCCCCATCAGTGTTTCTGTTTAGCTCAGACCGTGGGTTTAAGTGTCTCTCCCAACAGCAAATCAGCTTTTTAACAAAAGAAACACTTCAATATAAGATTGCAGCCTCTCCCTTGAGATACCTTCCTGGAATTCCTAAGGCTGCAGATTGGTGAGGGCTAGTATGATTTACAGCCCCTTTCTTATCTGAGATGAAATTCAGGTTTTAGTATTGTAAATCAAAGTAAAAGATAATAGATTTTGTTCCTTTTAAAACTGCAGGGATATGTGATTGCATATGTTAGACCATAGCTTGATTGACATTGTGGGAAAAATTTACTATTTACGTGTCTTACAAATTCAGTCATTTTATTGGATGCCCTTCCCGATGCATTTCTCTGTCAGGCTGTTCTTAGCTGGTGGGGATGCCCTGTAAGGCTGCTGCACAGACACATGTGCTTGTTTGACATCAGAAGTCTCCTTTATACTTACGTATTATTTCTGATGTGTGTTTTCTAACAACACGACCAATGTAATTCCATGAGGTTTTCTGATCCCTATGTTCAACAAAATGTTGTTCTGCATTTCTACCTTAGGGTTGATTTTTGTTACTTATCAGAAAAAAAACCCAGCATTTCAATGACAACCGGCAGCATTACAAAAATGTCCGCATTTGTTTTGTACAATGTATGGCTCGTGGTAGCCCACAAAGGGGCTCTGTTTTCTAGCAGAGACAGAAGGTAGTTCATTCAGCTTGGTGAATTAACGAGCAAGCTGCTGGCTGGCGGTGCAGCTGGTACCGTAGTTCAGAACTCGAAAGGGTGTTGGAAAAACCTGCATAATATTGCAGCATCCTGTCCTGTAATGTGTGCAAGAGCGGTTGAGCTGTCTGCTAGGGAAACATTCTCAATGTGGTTATGTTTGGGATTAGATTGCCCAAGAGGATTACAGACTCTCCATCACTGGAGGCTTCTGACAACGAGCAGACAGCTGCCTCCCAGCTGTTGGGCACGTACGGGATAGCTGTACCCTGCAGGGCTCCAGGGCAGCTGCTGCCACACGGCCTGAGCCTTGGGGAGCAGTGAAAACAGAGACACCTGCTCAGGAGGAGACGGTGCAGCACTTTGCATGAACCCCCATGGCTGTTATGCACTCCTGTTCATTCTTTCTCATTACAGGGGGCACCGTGCACGTGTGCTACCTCAACTCGAGCCAGTGGCAGGGTTACCCAGAGTCTTCAGGTGGGGGAGGGAACAGCTCTTACCTTGTAAAACGCAAGAATAGCTTTTGTTTTGAAACGCCAGTGTTAAATTCCGTTCCTCGAGCAAACTAACAGCGCAGTTCACACATTCCCCTTAATGTAGGCCCAATTTTCAGTTAAATAAGACAAAAAGAACCTGACAAACATAGATACAGGAGATTTTATTTAACAGTGTGTACAAAGAAAGGCTACAAATGCCTTAGACTTTTTTCCCCCAAATACAGTTTTTGGATCCCTTTTTCACCCCACCTTTCTCAGAAAACGTAAAAAAACCCCACCCAGAATGACAATTCCACCCCCCTCCGTCTTTTTCCCCTCTCTTTGGGCCTGAACTGAGAGATGTTTAGCAGTACAGTTTCAACACCTTTCAGTACTGAACTATTGGGATTCTGTTTTCTTTTCCAAAAAGAGAGCACTAGGAGATACTGAAGCGCAAGCAACAGCAGTGTGAAATGTCAAACACTGACTCCTTAACATGGTAGTGTTAAAACAACGCCAATGCTGTTAACTCTGCTGAAACCCAAAATTGTCCAAACAATAACAAGTTGTTCGTCTTCTACAGCTGATAATTTAGCACTAATTATATAATTTAATTGTATTTATATTTAAATAAATAACTCCTTTCTTGGAATTCTTCACAGATTATAAACACTTGTAATACTAGAGATAAGAACAAACTACATAACGTAGGCAAGAGAAGGCTTCATTGGATTTCTTTTGCTGAACAGACACAGAAGGGACAACATTTCAGTGTCCTGCTGTGAGATCAGTTTTAAATTCCTGTTTCATTTAGGTGCTTCTCAGTCATTCAGCACAACAATTCCTTGCCCTCTTTTTGCTGCCTTGGTTAGTCCTGATATCCCAACTCTTGAACTGTCTGTCCCTGCACAGGTAAGATTTATCTAGGATTCCAAATACATTACCATTACTGAGTGGCTTCTGCAAGTGTTTGTACCTAACGGTGAGCCCAAGCCAAGATTTCCCTTGGGCTGGGAGAAGCAGTAAAGAAGGGATTAGAAGGGGCTGCCATAAAGAAATGTCATTTTGCCATGGCAGCTTTTACAGTACCACCAATATATATTTTTTAGATATGTATCAGGTTTTCGCTATTTTTATAATCCCTAGAGTCAGTAACTGGCTGAGTCTCTGCCCATAAATGCCTCAGACTGCCCCAGGGGAGCTGTGAGCACCTGAGGACCAAGGGCCCTGCTTGGTGGTGGACTCTGCTGCTGCGATCCTTGCATCTGCAGAAAGCTGCTGCATTCTCCTGCCAGGCAGGAGGTGCTTTTGGTCCTTCCCTTCCATGTAGCCACAGGGATTTAACATGGCCTTGTCATACAAATCATTCCACAGATTAGAGGAATGGGTCATCTGGGGAATGCCCTGGGTTCTCAGAACATCTGACCCCGGGGAACAAGGCTGCAACAGTTGAACAAAAGATCTAATGGAAAATTACCACAGCTTTCTCCATCCTGATGAACCATTTTTAACAAAATTTGAATGTGACTGCAATTAAGTAGAACAGACACTTTTGCTGGGCTCAGGAACTCTAACCCTATTAATTTGCAAATATGCTTGAACAGCTGTAAATAACAATCTTAGGCCTACATGAGCCCAGAGCTTTAGCTGCACCTGGTCTGTTCTGCACCAGAAGACTGGAAATATTTCAGCTGTCTCCAGGAACAGCTCTGCTACAAATGGAACCTCCAGTGTGGAAGTTCCTACAGTACTGAATGGTGAGACATGGTTTGTGTTGGCAAAGGAGGGGTCTGTCTCACTGCAAGGTGGAACATGATAGGAGGAAATAAATGGCATGGAAAAGACTCAGATGGCTCCCCTGAATGTTTTTACAATGGTCTCCTGCTCTAGGGATAGTAACACCACAGAGAATCCACAGTGGAGGCAGATTAGGGAATTACATAGTTTTCCAATTCTTGTCAACAGACCTGGAAGGCCTAAATCGAGTGATACAGTGATAGAATGGGGAGTATCGAGACACCATGTGCTCTCTGGTTTGCTTTGGTCCTGCTGTTCCAACCATTTCATCATTACAGCACACTGAGGCATCTCATCCTTGCAGCCCAGATACAGTTTCAGCTTAAGCAAGTCCAGCTTTCTGGTCGTGTTGGCTTTTTCCCTCCTTGCAGCAGTGCTTCACCTACATTAATCCCTGACTCTATTGCTCCTCCCTCTCTTGGCTCAGGGGGAAAAGAACATAGCAAGGAAGTGCTCAATTTACTTTCTTAGCACCGAGCTGCAAGTTTTGAGTAGGAAGAAAGAGGGGTCGCAGCACATGAGAACAGCTGAAGTGCCTGGCCAGGCAGCCTCTGCTCGTGTCAGCCGCCTTCTGTAGCGTCAAATGAGGACTTCTTTATCCTTCTGGAACATGTGACCCAGGCGATCCCTGTTCATGCTCCTCTCTTCCATTTGTGTTACTTTACTTCCCTAAAACCTTGTTAAGGAATAGTCATGAACCGTAAGTGCTTCCTTCAGAGCTTCTCTTCTTTTGAAGGGCAATCTATGTATTTAATTCTATGCAGCAAGGAATATCCTAGAACACATCCGAACACTCATTCCATCCCAGAACAGAATGGAGAGTTCCTGATGCCCACCTACAACTCCACTATCCCAGCTGCGCCCACCTCAGGCTACAGGAGGTGACTGGCATCAGACTCATTTTCCAATGACAGTGCTACAACAATGTTAGGAAAGTTTACAAAGAAAAATATACCTGGACTACAAATTTAAGAGGGAATAAACAAGTGACTCGCTAACCACACCAAGAATTTGATGAATTTGATTGCATCTACTTATGAATTGCCTTTTCAGAATTTTCATCATCAAGGAACAGAAACAAATCCCTTAAATCTAGCATAAATGTATTGATCTTGTTATTCCAGGTCCCATCTTCTTGAATTCAAATAAAAAGAGAAAAGGGAGGGTTTTTTCCTTAAAACATTTCCTATTTCTTTCTAAAATGTCCAAAAAGAATGCTGCATGTGATAATGTTATCCCAGTAGATGGCCAAGCACTGAAACAAAAGGATCAGCTGAGGAGGAACTGGAGGGGGTTGGGTTTTTGTCATCAGATTTTAAACATTTTTACAAGCTACATTGGTCAATTTACATTTTATACCTGCTTGAAAGAATGGCACGTTGAAATAAGTGAACGCATCGTGATGCCTTCCAGTGACAAAAAGATTTGGAGATCCATGTATGCTTTAAAGAACAGTACATTTGTTTAAATAAATTCATAGAAAACTAACAAACAACCACAAAACAGATTTTAAACAGATAAAATGAATAAACTGTAAAAATACTGCATCTCCCATGAACGTACTCTGTGGCTCCACCACCTTGTGGCCAACAAGAAAGCTGCAGTTTTGCTCCATAGGTGCACACAGGTTGCCTTGGGTGAGCAACAAAGGTCGAGTAGAGGCATTGGCAGAGTCACCCCACGGCTGAGCTTTGCCCTTACTGATACACTGGGAAATAGCAGCATTCCATAGAGCCTGAAATAGCTACACCTCAGCTTGGTACAACTGTGCAAGAACAGGGAACACCAGCAGCAATTAATGGACGTGTTTTGATTTGGTTTCAGACGCTTCCCTCCCAGACAAAGCAAACACAAACACAAAGCCAAAACTGATCCGGTAACGGTTATTTCTTGCCCACCTTTGGAAACCTCTCCCATAGTTTACTTTACTTCTTAAAATTGTACTTTAAAACTAGAGTTTAAAAGAAAATCCATGAGAATATTAATGTAGTTTCTAAACGTCAGGGTACTGATGCGCATTCCTCTCCCTAAGTTGGAGACATGGCCCATCCCAGTCCCCTGCGTGTCTTTAGGTGACAGGTTTAGTGCTTCAGATTCCCCTTGATGGAAGCTGCAGTTTTAGAGAGGTCTCTCCAATTCACTGGAAACCGAAAGAGCCAGGATAAAGAGTATTGTTTCGCCAGTTTGCTCTTAGGTTGTTTATATTGTACCTTCTCAATGCGAGAGCCGGGTGTTCTGACACAAATTGCAAAGAACACATGAGCAGAAATCAGGGGCCTTCTCCACAGCCAGGTTTTGCAAGGCCCTTCTTCTTATAGGCTTATTAAAAAAAAACAAAGTAGAAAACCCAAAGCTAAACAAACCCAACCAACATCCCTGGGAAAAGAACACAAAAGCCTTTTGATAACTCTTCATTTCTGAAAATATAAGACTATTCGAAAAAACTTAATTGCAAAATTAAAGGAAATGCAAGAAATCAATTCTCGTATTTTAAACCAGTCCATGATTCCATCATCAGCAATAAGACATGGTATCTTTTCCAGCCCAAAATTACCAGCTTTGGGGAAAACATATTCATACTTAACAGAAATAATTAACGGGTTAAGTTAAATTAACTTTTCTTTCTCTGATCCACATGCCTGCATGTTAGATAATGTTACATTAGCACTGAGCATTGTCAGGAGAGACTAAAAGCAACAACCTGTAACAGTAACCAAAGCAAAGACCTTTCTCATGGTTACCTGCTATAGATCAGTCATTTAATATTAACATTAACTTCCTATATAAATAAAAATACAAAAGTTGGGCAGAAGTACATTGGCACAGTCATTATGGTATTGCTTTCCAGTTTCAACACTTCAAAAGCCCCAGGGCAGAGCCCGTCCCCTGCCCCAGGAGCTCAGCAGCGCGGCCCCCCACGTGTGCGGAGCCCTGTGGGGGCTGCACAGCCCGGAGTAAAGCAGAGCCGCCACGGGAACCAAGAGCAAGAGCAGCACAACAACACCAGAGCATGGTTCACTCCTCTGCTCTGCAGGACTTCTCCTCAGTCCCTGGCTTTCAGGAGTGTGACTAATTTTTACCTTCAAAAAGGCAAAAAAATAAAATTAAAAAAAAAAAAAAAGACAAACTGAAGCCTTCAAGTTGCCTTTGCCTTCATTCCCTCCCTCCCCCAAAGCACCTCCTACAGTAAACACTTGTTCTGTTTCCCTGGTTCAGGAGTTGGAATGTACTGGAAATACATAGGAGAGAGCAGGGGTTTCTAGCTGTATGTTACATTACGAAGAGGTTTGCTCCCAGACCTACAAAGGGAGGGGCACTAAGCAATAGTAAATTCCTATAAGAATCCTTACAACGCATGCAAAATATCGATATACTCACAAAATTGAAATTCATATTGGTTCCTGTTTGAATTTGCAACTTCACAGTAAAATAATTTCTGATGTTAGGCAGCAGTCAGTTACAGTGACTACAAAATCATTTCCCTTTAATTTTTTTCTTTCCATTTGTTTGAAAGACTTCTTTTTTCTCAATTGAGGGGTTACAGATCACCCATCAGAAAAAGTGAAATTCAGTGTCACGGATTGCTTTCTTTGTCATATTTCCCCAAAACGATGTTGACAACCTAAATCTACCAATCTTTCAAAGCCTCTCCCTCCCCTCCCATGCCAGTTCCTTCCCTTGTGTTCAAGCTGTGCTTTCCTCCTGGCCAGGATGATGATGGACGGATGCGTTTAGCGGGGCAGGAAGCCAAGGGGCTGGAGGATCTGATGAGAATGGGATGGCTCCCGCCCCCTACGCTGTTTGGCACAACGGCTGCACAGCCAGAGCACTTTGCTCTGGTACCAGCGGTGCGATGATGCAGCTGCCCATGATCCTGTGCAGACCCTGCGCCCTTAACAGATCGGGCACGGAAGCACAAAGCTGGTGTTTGGCCACAGCTTCTGCAATGTCTGCGGTTCCACAGAAATGTCCTCTCTGCTCCAATCTGAAACAGGGCTGGAATTTCTGGGGAATACACAGTGCATGCTGCTCACTAGATTGTCCAGGAAGTGCATTCTGACACCTTTATCAAACTGTTTGTATCTGTCAGAAAAAGACTCTCCTGGCAGCAATGTGCAAAGCCTCCAAATACTCAAGAATCAAACAAGAGCTGTTCTGGTGAGAGGTTGGAGGAAGCAGCCAGCCAAACCGACAGCCACTGCTTATTTTTTTTTTTTTTGCCCACAAATGCTTCAATTCTTTTTGAAGTGATAACATCTTTTCTTTGGAGTGGTAGGAATTAACAGCTTTCCCAATTAATTTTCATTAAGTCTGATGGGGTCTAAGGAATTCAGCTGTCCTTCCTGGGTAATATTGTCCCTGCGTTTATATGCAAACAACCAACAGGATCACGAACAGAATCCCTGGCTCTCATCCTCCCTGCCTCTCTGTAATTCGCTCTGGTTTTTATGGTGTAACATCATTGGCCTTGGCTCCCTGAACCCAAATCCATCCGAGGTGCACCACGAGCAAGAGCAGGGCTCCTCCTTCCCTAGAGCTGGATAAACACCTGCAAGGCAAGGGGTAGGGGAGATAAAAAACCCAACCCCAAACAAACCAGCAGTTCTAGTTGTACACAAAACTGTTTTGTTTCTTTAGAACCCTACTCAAATTAAGACTTGAATTTCTGAGGAGAGAATCTCAGATCCCAGACCCTTCTTTCTCCTCTCTTGCAAAGCAATGCTATTGTTGTGGCCTAGAACAGTACATTAAAAACAGCAGTTATTAAAGACACAGTTGTGATTGCTTCTTTAATCCCCTCACCCAAATGGGGATCCTATCCAGTGGTCCAGTAGAAAGCTTGAAGTTCCTTTACGATAAATTAAATCCATAAAATGAGGAATACCTTCTGTCATGTTCCCACCAAGAATCACAGCCATGCTCGGTGGTGCATTGTCCAAGAGTCTATTGCTCCTCCGAGTGGAGATCCTGCGCAGCTCCTCTCCAGTTCAGTCCTGGCCTCCCAGGCAGAGATGGTTCTCCCTCCTCTCCAGCTGGTCCCTGGGTAACAGCCCCCGGAGCACTGAGGGCTGTGGTTTCCCAGGATGGGAATGGGCCAGCAATGTCTGAAAATCTCCGGTCTCCTTCCCCAGGCGAGGTGGGTTTACGCCAAGAGCAGTTCTGTGTGTCCTGTTGATATTGCGGGCACCTACACCTCTGTGGAAAAGAGGATGCTTTGCCTCTTGCTGTCTGGGGTTGGGATCGTCTCCAGCTGCAGGAAGTACAGGAGAACTTGAACCTGGAGAGAGAGAAGAGAAAACAGTAAAGCTCTGTTCACTCCTCCTCGTTATGGCTGTTTGGGAGCTGGCAGACAGGCCTGCAGCTCTCTCCACCCGAGCACCTTGCAGTCAGGGCATTGGTTTAACAGTGTACAACAGCAGAAACGTTAAACCCTGCAGAGCTTCAGAGACTTCTCAGCTTCCAGGGAATAAACATGGGCTTGGTGTTCCACAGCCCTGAAAAATTCCATCTATAATTTGCCATTACTCAATCAAGGAAGCAGAAAACAACCTGGGCAGCCAAAGCAGCCTCTATGCTCGAACTCTGCGGAGCCTTCCAAAGGCAGCAGCGGCCAAAGGAATCTGAATTTAGCAAAGAATTCTGTCCTGCATCAGTTTAAGTGCTGAGGAGCTTTGTGGGAGCCTTTAGTCCCACGCTCGCGACGTGGTGCTGAGACAGCCGTCACGGCGAACAGGAGATGCGGCACCGCCTCACACCGACATTTCTTCAGGAGAAGCTGAACCAGCACAGACACAAACGGGGCTGCCTGAAGCAACGCAGCCACACTCAAGTCTGAAACACCTGGGTAAGGGTGAGAGCTGTTTGCACCTCAGAGCACCCGTCGGGTGAGCGCAGAGGCTGCCCCAGGCCGTGCTACAGCGCTGCCCCTTCCCAAGACTCAAGAGCGCATTTAGGATTTTACCTGGGACATGACTTCCAGCGACCAACTGTCAGTCATTGTGATGGGCTGGGTCGGGTTGGCAGGGATTTTGCTGTCCTTCTCCGAAGGCCGGAGCAGCGTTGGCCCAAAGACAGTTGCAAGATTATGCAGAGACATCTTGTTAACGCTTTCCCTCTCAGCAACCCTGGGAGAAGAAACAAGGAACAAGGTAGATCTCTATAAATCTCCGAATTTGGAAAAGTCCATAAGTAAGTAACCATATTTATTCCTTTTTAGAACTTTTTAGATGTATTCACTCTCTCCACACGTGCCTACAGGAACTTCACAGATAAGCAGTCCCTGGATCTGGCACAACAATGCCTGACACAACGCCAGCCTCCAGGCATTCGACAGACACAACTTTGCCTTGGGCAAAGGACTGCTGCTCTCTGGCAGCACAGGAATACGGTGATGTCATCCATCCCAGTTTCACAAATCCAAAACTGAGACATACAGGTTAAAAAAATTAACCAAGGGCAGAAAAATCCGTAGCAGAAACACAGGTAAAACCCAGATTTCCCAGATTTTAACCCAGAAACTAAGCCACAAGGTTATCTTCATCTCTGCAGGGACAGCACATGCAGAAGTTCACACACCAAGCAGGCAGCAAGCATTAACACCAAACACGGGGCACCACTTGCACCGTTACAGCCACGTTCACAGACACAAACCAGCAGGGCGAGGCCACGCACGGAACTGAGCTCCAGCCAGCAGAGGGGCAGAGCTGGAATTTTTAGCCATATATCCTATTGCAGACACCTCTTGAGTCAGGGCTCTCAGATCCTTAAACACAGCCAATGCTTCATGTTTTACACTAAATCCCTTCCTGATCTTTGTATCCAGATGCAGTGGCCATTTTGCAGCAACACTACAGCAGGAATTTGCATCTGCACTAGAGAAACCCTGAGACTTCTGTTCCTTCTTTCCTCCAGTTCCAGTCCTTTCAGTATGAGCGGGAATGGAATTCAGGATTGAGTATTTGTCTGATAAGCATTCACAGCAAATGCCTCATTTATGGAATTCAGCAGGAAGTCAAGGAAAAGACTCCTCTTGTTGAAAAAATGACGCTTTACACACAAAATGCATGTCTGAAGGATCAACGTTACCTTTTTAAATGGTCCAGAAGGAAAAGGAATGTCACAAGGTTGGGTTCTGGAAGTGACAACAATAGATTCAACATGCAGCTTTCCTTTGCAACAGGATCTGAAAGTGCTACAAGACAGAAAACAACGGAACATCAGCACAGGCAGCAAAAGGGAATTCGATGGCACAGCTTCCCAAAATGACAAACAGCCCAGAATGCCCTGTAATTACATTGCAGGCCAAGCTGCATATCACTGCCCCACAGGCTCTCTTCCCTTTATTTCACAAACACATAGAGAATCCTTTTCTCTCAAGTAGTTCAGGAGCTTTCCGACTTTCAATCACTGCGATGTTGCCCCCCTGCATCAAGATACGACAAGGTCTGTCCCCCTGAGACAGGAGGGCTAAACAGCAAGCACAGCCCCAAGCAGGCTCTTGTTCTATTTCAGAACCTCTGTTTCACAAACCTGGACATCTCTGACTTACAAAAGGCACGGCAGTTGCCCACATTCAGGCTCATGGGACAAAGATGCCATTCCAGGCTCATTTCTGAGCTTCATTTCACTTCCCTAACAACTTGTTCCAGGCTTCCGTCCAACCCAATAAACGTGGTTTCTGTATTGCTTGAGGAGCAGCCTCCTCCAGAACAGTGCCTTGAACACAGACCTGGTCACTGACGGTTACTTCCACTCCCACCTACCAATGCCCTCAGCAAAGTTGGGGTACAGCTCATCCGTAAAGAGGGGCTCGGGCAGCTCCCTGAAGTACAGCTTCAAGGTGCCAGCGATGGCATTGACGTCCATCTCGCTCATCATCACCGACACGTCTTTGTTATCTGCAAGAGGGAGGCAGGAAAGCAGGGTAAGGAAGCTGCTGGCCTGGCATTTGCTCTCGCACTTTGTCCTTTGTCCTTGCCCAAACAGCCGAGAGGTCTCCCGGCTGCATTTCTCTGGATTAGAGGAGCTCTGCCTTCTGCCATCGGACAGCATGGCGCAAACCTGGCGCTCTCAGTGAAGCAGACAGAGCCTCACACCATGCAGGATCAGCAACGCTGTGCCAGGACCTCAGCCTGATTGGAACAAACCCTGCCTGACAGTATTTACGTGCCCTCCCAACTTGTGTTGGTGACAACAATCGTTATTCCAATTCCCTGCCTCGTACAGCTTAGAGGCAGAGCCTGAAGCTGAAGCACAAGGGCAGTTCAGGGCTCACCTTTCAGTCCAGTTGCTATTAAGAATAACAAAGCCTCTCATTTCCCTAGAACAACCAGATTTACCAGTAGAGCCAGCGCTGGATTCACAAAGCTTAGTGTAAAACAGCTTTAATATAAATGAAAAAGGTGTTTTTCAAAGTGTGAACACCCTGACTTGCACCAGTGAGGATTCATAAATCAGTGAGGGAACTCGAGAGACCTGACCACCCAGATTCAGTTTCATAAACACCTTCCTAGTCAAACTTAGAAAATTCATTTTTGCTGCCTGCCTTTCACAAAACATTCTCAATTTTAAGGCCTTCTATTAATTTGGAAAGCTCACAACAGTGAGGAAATTGCAGCTCCTGATTGCTGCTGCCTCCCCTGAGGGAAGTGTCTCCCACAGACAAAGGTCTGGCAAACCAGGCAATCCCCCCTGTTCCCTGTCTGCTGGGGAGGAGAACAAATGCAGTCTGTGGTACAAGAATCCACCCCACTGGGCTTCCGGGGTTACATCTGTAGCTGAAGAACACTAATAAAGCACAAGGGCAGGGTTAAAACAATTCTCTTGTGTGAGAATCTCTACCTCTTAATGCTTCTTGGGGAACGCAAGATTAAAAATAGCGCAGCCACTCAACAGGGAGCTCCTGCAGGTTCTCCCGGGGAAAGGAAACCATCAGACACAATTACTTACTGACATCAAAGGCAGCTTTCAGAGCCTGGATATCGGTTGCAACCCCAGAGACACGGTAGATGCCCACCTCCTCCATCCCACGCCGTTCAATCTCCTCCACACACTGGCGCACTATGTAAGGCACCTTCGACCTCTCTCTCCTGCAGGAAGCCAGGCAGCAGAGTTCAGTGCAGCCCCTGCCCTCAATTCTTGTTATCCCAGCCAGGCTGGCTAAACCACCCCATCATCTGCTGTGCAAGCCCCTTCTGGAAAAAAGGGGGAGAAAATCTGAGCAGGCAGTGAAAGCGAGCCAAGAAACTCCTTTTAACACCAGAGAGGGTGCTCTCGCGTCAGTGCTTCTCCTTAGGGAGGAAATGCCACACTTCGCAAACTTTATAACAGAACAAACAGGATTCTTCTGGCAAAGGATTCATGACAGAAGATCAGGGGTTAAAATAATACAACAGGATCTGAGGAACTTGAGCATTTCCAATTATGGAAAGGAAACACCACTGCTCCATGGCTCTGGAAATTTGTGACCAAGTCGGTTAATGACAGCGCTGAGGGGCAAGGTTGTTTCCGGGACACAGAGAAGTGACTTGCTGGAAGTGAACATCATGGCTTTCAAAGCATGTGTGTCACTGGTTTCCCCCCCCATCAAAAAAAAATCAAGCTCGGAGAATGTGCAGCATCCCCTGTCTGCAGGCATCAACACCACAGCCCAGTGGAGCAGAGCGAGCTGACAAAGCTCTCCACGGGGTGAAGGCACAACCCCCCCAGCCACTCGGCTTCCGAAAAAGCAGAGGGAGAAACGCGCCCCCAGCTCACTTGGTGACAATGGCGATCTTGACCCCAAAAACCCCTGTCTGCTTCCGGGACGGCATCCTTTTCAGGCTGAACTCCCGACTGGTGAACTTCACCGACAGCTTCACTTCAACCTGAGTAAAGAAACCAGCTGTTACGTCTCAAACATCTTCTTTTCTGTTTGTTCCTACGCTGCAGTGAAGAGCAAAGCAATGAAGCAGGAGAGGCAGAGGTGGGTGCTCCCTCTGTCTGCCGTACTTACGCCATTCATGGAGATGACCGTGCGCTGCCAGTCCTTGTCCTGCAGCGTCTGAGGGTCCAGCTGCAAAACACGGGAGTTCCTGGTGAGCTCTGGACAGACTGCAGGGAAATCCACACCTCCGAAAGGCTTCTGTGAGCGAGCAGAGCGCTACCACTTCCATGTGTCACCTCTTTCCCACAGAAAAGACATTCCAAGGTTTCCCAGGTTCCAGCTAATAGGAGGTTCGGCTGTTGTGCAAGCTCTCTAAGCAGGACTGGTGAGGGAACCCCACGTGGGAAACGCAGCAGCGCGTGTGCAGAGCAAAATCAGTGCTTGAGAGGCAACCCTCCGCTGTCACAGGAGCCAGGCTGCACTCGCTGCTGCAGCACCAGGCACGCTAACAGGCCAGCTTGTCCCATCCCACAGGGCAGGAGCCACAAAAGGGGAGGAGAGGTTTCTGAAGTGTCTCTGATTTGGAAGAGAGGAGACTGTCTCCCTCTGCAGTTTTCTACAGCCAGGTGAGGCTGGATGGATGTGAAATGACTACACTGAAATAAAAAGCCAGGTTGGAAAATCTCACAGCTCTTGGCTGTGATGCTGACAGCTTCCAGGATGGTCTATGTTCTACTGATTGGAAAGCCACGATGACCCTAACAGGGGATCAAGGAAGAGAAATCTGGAGTGATTCACACAGAAATGAGTAACTGCAAATAAACCCAACCTCTGCCAGGATCTGACAGAGGAGAAATGGAGAAAATAGGCCCAGGAATCGTAGGAAGTTGTCCTACTTCAACTTGCCTCATGCCAGCCTGAGGACAGAGGACACCTGGTCCTGCTATTGCAAGAATTCATTCAGCAGAAACAAGGTCTGCAAAGCCCTGACCACCCACCCGAGGCCGAATGCCCCTAAACGCCCACAGAGGGACACACAGCTCCTGCCAGACTGGCCAAAGAGAGCAAAGACCTGTCCGTGTGGGGACTTGGGGACAGACCCCACCACAAGCAGGCTTGGAGCCTCCTGATATGGCTCATGAACCCTGAGGCACAGTGGGAGGAGAAAACTGCTCCAGACTCTGCGTTTGGAGTTGAGTGTCCTCAGTGACCCCCAGCAAGGGGAGCAGCTCCTGCAGCACCACCCTCCCTGCAGCCCCCTCGAGCTGCAGACCCTGGGAGGATGCTCTGGGAGATCCCAGGTGCAATCATGCTCACGCTGTTTCAAACCATCAACAATCAAGCCCGGTGCTGCTCAGAGCCACAGAGCCGAGTCACCCTATCCCTCCCGCTCCCCAAAGATGAGAACCAGCAGAGAGCAAAACATCTGTTTGCTCCCGCTGTAGAGATCCCAGGAAGCACCAGAGCAGCGAGCCAGGCCGACCTTATCCCTGCGCACTCTGTTGCAGACATGAGCCCACGGTGCGATGCCGCCAGCGCACACATGCCTGCCCGTCGCATCGGAGTGGTGCCTGCAGGTGCAGCTCCGGCAGAAATTCCTGAAGACCCCTTGTAAGGAATAGTTGGTGAACAGAAGCTCCCACATTTTGGGACTGCACCAAGGAGGCCACCGAGCAGCAGAGCTTCGCCCCAGTGCATGAGCAAACCCCGCTCCCAGACTGCGCACCGGGAGCCTTTGCTTATAACGGCAGCGGAACAGCCCCGCCCTGCGCACGTGGCCAACGAGGCCCCTCGGCCCGGCCACCACCACTTCCGTGCTGGAAGTTTGGTTTCTTTCAACAACTGCGTTCTTTCCCAGAATCAAGAGGAAACCATTTCTGAAGTGCCTGGTTTCCTATGAAGGAAAGCTTCACCTCCAGCTGCCTGAACATTTGTCGCGCTGAGCTGCCAAACCGGGCCTGCTGACAGAGCCGGCCACGGCCCCCCCAGCTCTCACGGTGCCTTCAGCCTGGGGTCACCACTGCCTTATTTACAGCACAGACAGGCAGCCCAGGATGGAAAGGGAAGGAAAGAAGGGGTTGAATATTTGCCAACAAAAGGTAACAGCAGTGTCCAGCAGGGCCCAGTTATTGCTCATTTATGCTGACAGGTTTTACTGGTAACATCCGAGCAATGAGCAGGGAGCTCCTACTCCTGCACAGAACAAAAGCAAGAGAATGGCTGGTAAAAAGCATGAGCCAAACCAAATACCACTCCGTCCCATGAGCGAATGTCATGGGGCTGCAAGGGACTGGCAAAGCCGTGTGCTGGGGCTCTTTGGGCACTGAGCAAGGGCTGTAGGTTTCCTTGCCAGCATCCCCCTCCTGGGGCACCTGCAGTGACAAAGGCAGCCCCAAAGCCACTGAATTGAGTCTGACAGGGCACAGCAGTCAGCACCAAACTGAGACAGACAGAGAGGGCACAGCAGCTCAGCACTGAACTCAGACAGACAGACAAGGCACAACAGTCAGCAGAGTGTGCGGAACACAGAGCTGGGAGAACTGAGAGCAAAGCCGAGCTGAGGCTGATGGTCCATCATGAGCCGAGCTGGGCGCTGGGCAGGAAGCCCGTGTCCTGCTGCAGGGAACCATCACTGAGGCTGATGGGTTTCTTTCTCCCAGAAGAGAAAGGCAAGCACACAGAAAGAGGCAAACCCAAAGCAGCGTGGGTAGAAATGGAACAGCTGGGAGCAAGAAGCAAGGCACCCCTCAGGTTAGTGTGCTTTACTGTATTTATTCCCATTACTCCCTCCCTTTATTAAATATCCCTGGCAATTTCACACTCC
This sequence comes from Dromococcyx pavoninus, assembly GCA_033558185.1. NCBI lineage: Eukaryota > Metazoa > Chordata > Aves > Cuculiformes > Neomorphidae > Dromococcyx > Dromococcyx pavoninus. The sequence goes on from JAUMJL010000582.1 coordinate 17,817, forward strand.
ATCAATTTTTAATTGTAGCTGATGTGACACATGTTGTCAGGGTCTCCCTGCTGCTGCGAAGCTCCAGCCCAGCCACAGCCCCCTTCCTCTCAGAGCTCCCCACCGACACATTCACCTTTCCCATCATCACCTTCAGACGTGACCCACTCGCCTTCCCCTTTCCCACCCCGTTTGCAGTGCTGGGACTCTGTTCCGCACGAGCGAGCGCTGTAAATCAACTCAAGTGTGTAGAGTTTCCCGAGCTGACACTTGGGAAGTTCAGCATGTGACAGGGTTTTCCATGGAAAACAGCCCCGCTGTCTGAAATAGCCCTGTGCTGCCACCAGACAGCCAGATAATTAAGTAGATAAGAGTGATTGTTTTGCATGGCAACAGCGGCCGGTCCTGCGTTGCCACCACAGAATGACTGATCTAAGGTCACATCCTCTCCCATTTTCCAACACTTCTGTTCATGCAGAAAAGCAAACAACAAAGGAACAAGTGTTTGTAGGAAGCCCAAACAGAAGAAGAAGGGTCGCAGGCTGAAGCATCGGCTCACACATGCAGGCAGTTCCCAAGGCAGAGGCCGGGCTCACTGACACATGGACACACTTAGGTGCTGCACTCAGACCCCGAGGACGTGCCTGCCCAATGAGGTCCAATGTTCAAAAAGGGCCTCCCAGGTGCTGGAGGTGGGCTGCGAGGTAACAACAGGGAGAAGAAAATAGAGCTCAAAATGAGAGGAGCTGATCCCTCCAAGTGAACTGAGCATCGTGGTTCCTCCTGTGACACAATGTCAATCTCTTCCTCCCCCGATGTCCATCTCTTCCTCCCCCGAGCTCCCCAGGGGTCTCAGTGTCACCGTGCACCCAGGAACAGCCCCTCTCCCTGTGTTTCTCATACCCGAGATGTAACAGAAGCCCCTGGTTCAACGTTGCCCACCCAGCACCGCTGCTCCCCAAGGCTCTGGTGAGGACTTCATATTCACAGGAGGTTCTCCCATACTAAAATTTTGTGGCATGATTTTTCAGGGATAAAACTTGCAGCTTGACAAGAAACAAAGTGTGGCTATAAAAACAGGTACATAAAATATTCCATAGGAAGGGAAAATATGAGCAATGGGAGCGATTAAAATTGCTGCCCATTCCTGGAAGCCTCTGACCACACAGTTCAGTTTCCAGCCTTTCTTCCTCCAGCACCATTATGTAACGGAGAGCCCTAACAAACACAGGGTAGACAGTGCCGTCTCCTCGCGGCATTGTCCTCGCGCTTCAGCTCGCTGAGTCACAAATCCCAGCAGGGGGAAGCTGCAGAGGTACCATAACACATGGCTTAACAATACCCGGCCCTGCGGCCAGCACGGATGTCGCCCTGGCTTCGGCAGGAGGAGGATGTGGACACGACTCCTGATGCTGCCAGAGTTGTTAACTAAGGGGAATTTAGGAAAAACAAAACCGTGTCCAACTTCGCAGCCCTTTCCTTTACAAAAGACGAGACCTTGGATGAGTAATGACAACACAACAACAACAACCACAACCAGAAAGCTCTGGATACACCAACACCTCTAAAGTAAGCACTGACCGTAAGAGCACGGGGAACATCCCAAAGACCAACGACTCAAAGCAGTGACTGGGAAATTTGCTGGCAGATTCTGCACAGCCAGCCTGGGGCCTCAGGCTGCAACCAATCCTGTTGTTGAATTATTATCATCTCTGAATAGAGAAATAGTATTTACTTTAAAAATTAAATTAAACCAAACCAAACCCGTTTAATAATTTCTACCACCCCAGAATCTCTCCAGTCTCTCTCATGACTTCTCTTTGCAATTATTCAGGTGTTAAGAAGTTGTGTGGTGGGAAAGAAGTCACTGAGAACTAGGAGGATGCTCTAAGCACTCATCAAGGCTCTCTCTAACTTGTAGGTGATTCACTGAAGGCAAGAAAACTGCATCTGCCTTTTACAACAGCAAATGCAGCTTCTGCACAGTCATCACAAACATTCTCACTGATTTTTTCACTTCTCACTGCTGAGGTTTCTCTGAAAGAATCAAGATGCAATTAACAGTCAAGTGGCAAAGAGTATTTTTACTCATTAACTAAAGTATAAAATGTTTTGTAAGAACATCCAGGTGCTGGGCTCAGCAATGCCCCCTCTTGTGACAAACCTTTAAAAGAATTTTTCATCATTCTATGTGAAATATTTGCAGAATTCAGAGGGTCAGTGATTCCACTACAAGCACACAAATCCCCAGGGCATTTCAGGGCTGAAAACTTGCTCTTTTGTGGTTGCTCAGCTCCATGGAAAGCAAGCTTTTGTTAGTGGGAGTGACAGAGGTTCCTGGTGAGCCCAACAGCCCCTGCACCAGCACTGATCCCGTTTTTTTTTGTCAGACAGCATCGTGAGTCCGGAGACAAAAGCTTTCCCTGCAAATGGGATGGCAGCCTCGGGGCTGCAGGGAGAGAGGGAAGGAAGGGCCTAATGAATCCAGTGAGACACGATGTGTAGGCTGCCCGCAGTCAGAGCTGGTCCTGGAATACCACAATGGCCTTGACCTGTGTGACATCACTCAAATGCTGGTGAGAGCGGCCACCCGTGGAGTGAGGGAGAGTCAAGTGTCCATGGAGCAGCACTGGGGGTTCAGCATGTCAGAAAGAAAATGGTACCTGGGCAGGGTCTCTGCTCTGTGCAACAGCCAAGCCAACACCCAGAACATGTCCTCAGAGCAAGTATTATACACCCTTCTACAGCTGTGGACAGGGCAGCAAACTGGAAGAAGGGCAACATATGGTTTCTCCTGCCCGGAGCTGCAGTGCTCTGTCACACAGCAGCTCGCAGAGCAGCACCCGTTTGCAACCACCTCATCACCTCCCCTGCCCTATTACAAATCTGCCACTTCGACTCCGGGTGGTGAGAACGTCCTTCAGCCACAGCCTGCTGTCACCCACACCCCCAGTATCAGAACAAGCCTGGCACCAGGGCCCTGCTGTCACATCAATCAGCCTCCAGCATGGACAGAAGGTGGCGTTTCCACCACAGGCTTTATACGAGGGGATGCTACACTCACCACTTCCTCTTTTGTCACCAGTGGAGCCTCCTCCACAGTGCCCAGGGCTCGGTGACAGCACAGTCCCTATGACACTCAGGAAGGTTTGAAGTCAACACAATAAGAGATCAGAAGGTAAATGTTCATGAAAAAGTCGCTGTTCCACGGGAGCACTGAAGGGGGCACAGGGGAGAAAGCAGAAGGGAAGAAGCTGCTGACTTCCCACCTGTGGACCACACTGTACACCTCACTGTCTGAAGAAATATCTGCAATGCTGAAACAATCATAAGGCAGAAAAAAACCTTCCTGGTGCACTCCATGATTCAAAAATGCCACTATGTTTCACAGTAAGGGCAGCAGGAATGAATTAAGCACAGCCTTACCTGGACCTGCCCCTTCCCCATGATGCGGTCGGTGCTCTCTCCATCCTCTTTGGTCAACTTGGTTTTGTTGTAGCACTTTTCATAGCACAGAATCCGCAGAGTCTGAGAGCCTTCCAGCTCAATCTCAAACTCCTGCAAGGCACCGGCAAAGGGAAGAGCAATGAATACAGCACAGCAGGACACAAGTCTCTTAACAGTATCATTGAACCTCAGCAGCAGGGAGCACGTAAGGACCAACCGAAGCCTCCCCACTAATGGAGCTGGTCTGGAAATAAAACTGTATCTCGTGTAAATGAGGTGGCCAAACCAGAGGCGGAGGGTTGGCTCCTTAGCCAGGTTTCGCTGACTTTCAGCAAAGCATCACCCAAAGAAACAAACTCGCCTGCCTTCCTTGGATCTAATACTGCTGCCCAGCAGGTTTCAGTTGGTTGTAACAGGCAAAATGTCTACAGCCAATTCCTCCCCCTCACAATAAACAAACAAATCTTCCTCCTTCAACAGATTTGCACTTGTGCCTTTTAAAAAAATATTAAACATGCACCTATTAAATGATGAAGTGCTGGACAAGATTCCTTTGTACTGAAGTGCTTGTGTAACTACAGCTCATCCAAGAGAAAACCTCGCACGGGCCCAGACAGCTGTGAGCCAGCTGAGGCAGTACACGCAGCACAAGTGCTGAGCACACAGCAAGTTCTTCCATTTGCAGGTTTCCTGCCCATGGAGCAGATGAACCAGTGAGTGGTACAGGGAACGAGTCACACCTAGAACAATCCAACCCACCTCATTCCAGTTGGGCTCTGTGGTGTCTCTGTAAACACGAGTTTTGGCCTTGTTCACGAAGTACCCAAAAGAATCCACCTCCAACGTGCAGTACAAATCTGAGGGGGGAGAGAGACACAAACGTTTCAAAGACATCTAGAATCTCCTAACTCACATAAATCACTTTCAGGTTGTGTCTTCATTTGCATGGTCTGTGTATCAGTACCAGTCACTCTACCCAGCACACTCTCTGCGCGTATGGCCTCGGCACAGACCAACCCCTCACCTCTCTCAACAATCAGGTGTTTGCTGTTACCCAGTGTTTCCTAAACCAACCCGCAACGGGCACAGGGTGGACACCAATGAGAAACAAAACTTCCCCAGCAGACACTCGACCCCATCAACACATCAGAACCGAGCTCACTGAGAACAGCACCAGTACAAGGGGCCAACCATCACCAACTCACCATCTTCACAAAGTGGTTAATTATGCAGTACCTGGTGGGTCTGCAGAGCTAGCAAAGAGCTTTAGACACTGCCCGGATTCGTACGCTGCACTGTAGGTGATGTCAGCCCACAAGTGGGGAGCCTGACAGACTGGGGAGAAGGCTGACAGACAGTGCATCCGTCCAGTCCAAATCCTCCCCCGGGACGGGCACAGTCCCGGCCACACGGCGAGGTAAGCCTGGCAGCTTTCCTGGGAATCCTCATCAGTGACCCCAGGGCCTGTTTAGTTTCACAGCTGTGCTCTGCACTCTATGGCTTCACCTTTTTTGATCGTCTGTCAAGCCACCACCCGGAGTTTTGACACCTTCTTCTTCACACCCAAAATGCTGGATGTCAGAGAATGCTTCCCATTCTCTCATTGCAAACCCAAATACAGTTGAAAGGATTCAGGATAAGGGCTGACTTGTACCTAAAACTGTTGGGTAATTAGCAAACACTGCTTAAAAAATATCAACAGACTACACCTAAAAATAATGCTGCTTGCTTGATCCTTGATCTTGATCTGAGAATTAACAGCATTAAAGAATTGCATTCCCCTTTATCCACACCAACACCCTGGTTTCAATTCCAGTTCCACAAATCACCTCTCCTCCCCATCAGCCCCAGCACTGGGATCCCAAGCCAGCCCTGTCCCAGCCCCTGAAGCATCGAATCCTCTGTATCACAGAACCCCACTCACTGGAACTTTGCTTGAATCCCGTGGCAGAGTGGACAATGACATTCAGGAATCCGTACAGGCCAGAGGATTCGTCATCTGTAGAAAAGATCCAAGGAATTTCATTATGTTCACAGAGGAGCCAAGAGTGAAAGAGAGGAATGAGATTGGTACTACACAGGTTAATGCGCAGAGAGAAAACTGTCCCTAAAAAGGGTGCAGGAGGGGAGCAACAGCAGGAGCAGTAACCCAGCCAGCTCCAGAGAAGAGGACACTGCCCCAGATTCAGTGGTGCTTTCACCTGTAGAGCCCTCCAGCAATGAGTGGCTTTTACAACAACATCTCTAGGGTCAGCAAGACAGCATGGAAGAAATTCAAAGAAGAAAAAGTAAAATATTGAGGCAATGTCTTTACTAGCAGATCAAACAGTAATTTACAATGGTCTCCAACACAATTCTAGCCAATCAGTATTCTTCCAAAGGATTCCCAAGCATCATTCAGACCTGTCCCAGGCCAGGACTCCAACAGGCACTCTGATCCCTGGTGTGATGGCTGCATGCAAAGCCCATCTAACCATCAATGAATCCATATTGGAGGGGGCCCAGGAATATTTGACTAATTCAGATGTAGCCACATAATTTGGAGTTTGTATTTTTTAGTAACATTGGGATGACAGATTATTATTGCTTCTGCTGCTGTCTTCTCATACACTGTCATCTGCTTCAACTGAGCTATGTGAGTTGGTGCAGATGGTCTCAGCTTTTGTTTTACAGTTTAACTTATCACCAGATTGAAGCCTGTAGCAAAAAGCAGCGGTAGGGTCAGCTGCAGAGGCAGGCAGGGGCTTCAGTGCAGCCGTACCCTGCGAAAGCATAAACCAAAGGTCTCACCTTCCTTATTGATGGTGAGGGGAATGTTGTGGACTGTCTGAAGCTTCACACAGGAGTTTGTCAGCATCTGGAGCTCCACTGACGTTAGTGAGAAGCTTTTAAAGCCTGCCAAAGAGATTCCGAGAGGAAAGAATTAGAACTCTAAGTAGAGGCTGGATGTGTGCTCCCTCATCCCGCACCCATGGGACAGCTGCCCCCTGGGCAACACTCAGCAGTGGCACCGTGGTGCTTGGGTCTGGGCTGCAGCTGCAGCCCAGCTCCACTGAGGGTGCATTTAGTCACCCGTTGGAGTAACCAGTCCCAGGATGGTTCACAGGAAACAAGGGGGGTTGCTCTCATTTTCTTGCAAAGCCAAAAAACACCCATGCAAAAAAGTCAGAAAGTTTCTTCGGCAAGGAGCCACGTAAAAAGGTGCAGCTCTTTCCTCTACCTGGAACTGCACAGAGCTCCGATCTCTAGGGTAAATGGGAGAGTCTCCCCAGGCGTGCTCCTTACACATTCCAATATGTTGCTGCAAGCACAAGTCCCCTGGACAGGCTCAGATATGTAGAGACAGAAACATCCACACTGTGTTGCACCACACCTCATTCCCTGGACTCCTGCTCTCTAGAAACTCACAGTATTTGTACCAACACAAAGCTGAGGGACACTCACATTTCTTCTGCTGCTCCCTGATGTTCTCCCTCCACTCCGCCCTTTCATAGTCTGACGAAATGAGGAATGTGTAGCTCTGTGCAGTAAAACAAGAGAAAATCGGGTACACATTATTCTGACTGACCCTGAGAGCAACCCTGCCAGCCCTCACAGCTCTGTCAGCGCCAGGCAGGACTCTGGCCACGTCCCTTCCCAGCACCGTGCCCGCGGTACCAACACGGGCTCCCGCAGTCAGAGCTCTCGCAGAGCTCCACCCTGCGAAGAGCAGCTGCCAGTCCCTGGCAGCTCTGGGCTGTTCCTCACAACACCAGGAAACCCGGAAGCCTCCAGGCACGGACGCTGACGCGAGCTGGGGAAGCAGGGAGCAGCTTGTGGATTTTCACTGAGCAGAGACAGGATACTGCGAGAATCCTCTGCCGCAGGCACAGAAAAGCCACCGTGAGAGATCACAGCACCAGTAGAACAGGGGATGCTCTGGCACTGTGGGGCACTCAGGGTGCCGGAGGAGATGGGTCCCACCCTGTCAGCACCCTGTGCAGCCCACAGTCCTGTGGGGACAGCCCTGAGGGCACTGAGCCTTCAGCCTGAATGAGAGCCCAAAAGGCAGCTGTGCAGGGCCTTATCTTAGGAGAGCCCTCCCTGCTGCTCTGCCAGGGCCAGTGCTGAGCCAGGGAATTCATTGCCAGGGTTAGCTTTTAAATGCCAGTGATGCACACAAATGAGTCTCAGCCTCCCAAGGAGTCATCACAACCTTTGGTTAGCAAAAGTCAGGCGTCTGCTGTGGCAAAGCACCTGCAGGCCAGAGCAGAGGGCAGGTAGACTTCCCTGTACAGGAGTGTGAGTACACACACATCCTCCTCGACCTGTCTCGTACACGGAGGGAGACCAGAAGAGCCGCTCACCTTGCCATTGCGATTGTGCACCCGGAAGGCCATGTTGGGAGACATCAGCAGTAGGAGGGATTCCTGCTCCGACAGCTTCTTTTTCAACCTCTCAATGACCTTGCTGCCTTTGTTGGCCCTCTGAAGGGCCAGGGAGAGAGGAGACAGAGGAAACAAGTCATTCTCCAGCGTCTACCTCCATCTGCACTGACAACCATTCTAAGAGCCACAGTCCCCCTCCTCTGTGAGCAGCCAAATGGCCCCAGGCAGGAGAAGCACTGCCCACAGGATCCACGGGGTTCCCAGCAGCACAAGAAGATGATCATAGCAGAATCTCTATGCTCAGACTTGGCTCTGTGTCCCAATTCCAGCTGCACCAGGTGAAGGTGCAGAGGTGTGTGTCCACTGTCCCAGCAACACCCCCTGTGCTTTGTGTTCCAGAGGCTGCAGCAGCATCACACCACTGGGCAGCCACAGCGCTGCCAGGCTCTCCATAACCATCCCTACCTACAGAGATCCTTTTACCTTCTCACGTTGGATGTCATTCTTGATCTGGGAGATCTTGATCTTCATGGCATCCAGTTCCTCATCAGGTACCAGTGGGATATTGGGCACTGCCTCAGATTCATCCACCATCTGGAAGCTCAGATCAGTGAGCGGGATGTACCATTTGCAGTCATATTGTTGGCTTTTGCTGAAAGACAGAAGGTCCAAACCTTTCACTGTTACCAGTGCTTGGCAGCCCCCATGGCCCCTTCCCACAAGTCCTTCCCCACTGCAGAGCACAAGATACAGCAATGGGCATAACTTCACAGGAGGTGCTTCAAAAGGGGCAGGGACAACTTTTTGCTTGAGGAGGGCAAGAAGATGAGAGGGGTCTTTCCAAGCAGAGCATCCACCAAATGAGGAGAAGCCCATTTGAGGTAGGTGTATTGGTGAAGGTTCCTCCCCACTCACTTGTGGCAAATGCCAACAAAGCGCTGTAGGTGCCCTGTGGGGCTGACGTACACCCCCTGTTTACTGTACCTCTTCCATTCTTTTGCTAAACTGTTACCTGGCTGTAGCTGCAAGGCCAAAATTAATAACCTTAGTAACTAAAGAAAGTGAAGAATGTCACCTATTAACAGAAAGGGGAAGTAGGAAAATGAATGACATTTGTCCAGAATACCAGCAGTTCCAGGACATCCTATTTTCCTAGGAAGGCTCAAGGCAGGGGCTGGAAGAATTAACCTTTTCTGAGGTATCAGGACTTGGCCAAGATCTCATCTAATAGACAGCACTATCTCCCTCACCATTCCTTGTCTAACTAAATCTGGTGGATTATGGTTTCCCAGGTCTGGGGTATTCACAGTCAATTAAAATTGCTGGCTCAACCCAGGATTCTGCTGACACTGAGATGCGAAGCACGTAGCCCAGAGAAAAACCTCACCCTCCGATCTGCTTCTTGAGCTTGGCACAGAGGAACAGATCAGTAAAAAGAAAGACATGACGCAGCTTGCGAGCCCCCTCAACCAGCTCCACCATGAAACTGTCCTTCAGCAGCTGCCGATGCTAGTGGAGAAACAGAAAAAGAGGGTTGAGTTAGTGCAGTAGGAGCCCTGAATTTGGCACTGGGGCAATGCATTTCTCAGACACAACTCCTGCCAGAGCCAGTTCAGCGAACTGGCCTTATTCAGAAAGAAGGCGATGAACTGTTCCTCGCGGTCAGCTGCTTCCTGCTGCTGCCCTCTCTCCAGGGGCAGAAATGGCCACGCGTCTCCTTCTTACCTGGTTCTGGCTCAGACTTCAGCCTTCTCTCTATTGCCTGTTCCGGAGCCCGAGTGCGATTTACCGTGAGCCACTGCCCTGAGCCGCTGCCAGTCCAACAGCCCCTCGAGCCCAGCAGAGGGCAGCAAACACCGCTCTGCTCTCGCCCCTCCAACACCTCCGCTCCCCTTCACACTGGGAGGTGCCAGCATTCACAGCTGATTTTGCTGCTGCTTTGTTAGGAGTCCTGGTCGGGAACAATTCCTGCACCAGACGTGCATGCAGCGAACTCCTCAGCAGTCCCATACCAGCCTGGGTTTGAACAGCACCGCCTGGACACGCCCCCATCCCACGTCTATTGAATCTCAACATGTATATCATACGGTATTTCCCAAACACAGAAGATGCAAAGAAGCTGCACAGCCCTAATGTCTTTACTCCTGTTTCCAGCCCCAGGGAGCTTTACCACCTCCTCACTACGAAGCACGTGTTGGCGAGCAGAGCAAGAGCCATCGCTTTCCTGACGTGGCAGCACCTCTGCGATCCCCACCCTGGGAATGCAGAGGTGAAAGCATTTTCCAGAGGCGGCTGTGCTGGGCTATGCAGCACCACACAACAGCAAACTGGGTAACCCGAGTGTGCCTCAGTTTCCAGGTCATGGCCATGGGTTTTGTTTGCTGCGAGACTTAACCAGCCCTTGAACACATTCAGTGCAGAGGGTGTGGGAGCGCAGATCCCTCACTCTGCTTCTCCTCCCGCTGCCATTCTTCCATCTCGGCTCTGCACAATGAAAACAAACCACATCAGTCCTGAGCCTAGCAGGCACCATGGCAAGGGATGCCAGGCTGAGAAATGCCCTTGCAGACACAATTCCCATTTCCACACTCTGCCCGGTAGCACCCTGCACCTCCTGGCATGGACTGAGCCTGCAGTTCCCTGCTCGCAGCAGCACGAGCACCACAGCTGCCAGGGCACACACGGCACCGTCAGCAACACCCCTTGGCACTGCCCCATCACACAAAGGCCCTGGTGATCTGTGAGCAGCAGCTGCCCCTCCCCACAGCTCCAGGCAGCGAGGCTGCTCCCTTGAAGCATGCTGCACCCACTCTGGGCAGGAGCCCGTGCAGCTCTGGTATCCAGCAGTGATTCAGGCTCAGAAAGGCCTGTCCATATGTCAATGTTTATTTTCAGGTGGGTGGGATCCTCCTGGCTTCTTGGTGATTTTGGAGAGAGTGCCCGCCTGCACTGATGTCTGTGCCTGTCCTCCCCCTGCCTCAACCAGACCCAGCAGGGACAGGGACACTGGGCTTTGCAGTGAAATAAAGAGGAGGTGTGCTGCCAGCAGCACAAACACTCTCCACAGCCGCAAAGAATTCCATTTGGGAGCAATAATGAAGCATGGGAAGGTATTTTCTGAGGAAGTCAAAGCCCTCATCTCAGGTTTCAGATCTGGTGCATATTAATTATGCTGCAAATCAGCTCAGCTCCTCTAGGGCAAAGAGAAGAGCTGTTGGTGCCAGCTCAGCCTCTGCTCATTGTTCGTAGGTGTAAAGATGCTCTCACAGCTCACTCATTTCTGCTCCCCAGCAGGATGTGCTGCTGTCCCCTCCCTGCCTGGCAGGGACGTGGCACAGTCTGACCTGGCATCTGTGCTCCTCTGCCAGGCACTGGCAGCGTGGGGAGATGAGCTGAGCCCCCAGTGGCCACTCCAGCTGAACCCCCCCACACACACTGGGCCAGAGCACAGGCACAGTCCCCCGGGCTGGGAACACGTCTCTGGTGGCACATACAGGCCAACAATGCGGCCAGCACTGCGTCTCTCCACAGGCGCTGGAGGCCACAGGCCCACAAGCGCTGCCGGAGCCCTGGATCAGCCCTGGTCTGCACGGCAGCACCGTCTCCCACAAAGAGAGCTGGGTTGGAGAGGGACAAGGCTGGATTTCCTAAGCTGGACTGGAAGAGAAGTCAAGAGGTGAAAGGGATGTAGTCCTGTCGGTCGCTCAGAGGAAAACACTGAGCTTCCCAGACCTCTCCTTCTCCACATCTTCTCTCTCTGGAGCTGCTGGGTAATTTATCCCTACAGCAAGCAGCAGGGGGAAACTGCCACAAACACAACCGAGTGTCTGGGGAGGGGAGGACAAGAGAACACACCTGTGGATCAAGTCAGGAAATCTCTCCTCACAGGAGTGTGGAGCTTGATGTTAGATTCCAATGCCAGCTCCTCTGGGACCTCAGGTCCTTCGCGAGGGCTGGGCACAGTGGAGCAGAGCAGGAGCGCTGCCAGCAGAGGGTCACAGCCTTTGTTGCACATGATTCATCTCACCAGGAGGTCTCAGCAGGTCACAGGGAAACAATGAAAGGATTTCCCAACTGCCTTACCAGATCACTGCCAAACTCCCCAGCGAGGGAGCGCAGGGCACCTTCCCGGAGCTCCCGACATGACTCAGCCCATCCCACCCAACCCGGGAGCCAGCAGCCCCCTCTGACAGGACTTGTGTCAGTCAGGTTCCCCGGGCTGCCTCGGCTCCAGGGGCCTGCTCTGGCAGATTGGCCACCAACTGCTGTTGCTCTGGTGGCCTCCTGTCAAACTGGGTCTCCTGAAACATGAGGTCTTTTGGCTGGGTGATCCAGCTGTACAGGACAGACAATGGCCTACGTGTGGGCAACGATCTCTCTGCCTTCTTTCCAAAGTTGCTCTGTTTGCTAAGGTTACCAAAGGTGCTCAAGGCTTCCTAAAGTACCCTGAAACAATATCCAGACCACAGTAACACCAACTAAACACCCCAAGAAAGACAAGCTTAGGATCAGAGTGGCAGTGCAGTGGCAGAGTGACCCCCTCTCTTCTGCAGACACACCAGGACTGCCAGGTGTTCAGCATAGGAACTCAGCTCAGCTCCAGAAAGGTGTCCAGGAGGCCTGGGGGAAACCTTCCTACTGGAGTGAATTAGGATCATCGTGAATCTCTCAAACACGGCCTGGGTTGACTGTTACCTTCAGTGCCTCTTGCAAAGCTCGTGAACCGCTGCAGTGTAAGTCCCAAGTCCCTTTTCTAGGCCCTGCTTTCCTTTACCTGCTGCTTCTCCCACCCACCTCAGTGCTCCAGACAAAAGAGCTCTTCCAGTGAATCCTTCAGGATTTGGATATCCCCTTTGGGTTGCCTGTTGCTGTCCTCCTCCTCTTACCTCTTTCAGTGAGCATCTCCCCCTCCTCTGCTGCCAAACTCACGACTACCGGCACACTCACCTACACATTCCACCGTGTGACGAATCCTGCTGTCATCGACCGCTTCACTCCAGGAAGTGCGGCACAAGACTAGCTTGTGTGAGACACGTGACAAAAAGTGGAATTCAAAATTCTGCTCATCCACAGCTGTACAAAAGGCCGTCTCCTCACTTGTGTGTGAGGAGAGAGCTCCTCCAACATGGTGACACAGAGGCCTGCGGTGTGCGTGGGTGAGAGCCCCGGGAAGGACTGGAACATGTGTGATACAGGAGGAGGAGGGGAAAAGCGGGAGACGGGAATTGGCATGTGTCAGTGAGGAAGAGGTGGTTTGGCTTCTGCAGAGCATAGGAAGAAAATGATTCCTTGTTTGTGCGTGCGTGTTGCAAGACCAGCACTGCAGAACAAAGGGATGCTCTGCCCAGGGAGCTGAACTGACTTCTCTTGGAGCATTTTAATGGCGTTTCTATTTGCTTTCCAAAGCTTCTGCCATCAGGAGCTCACTGACTACAGCTGCAAGACAGAGTGTGAAGCATCCAAGATCATTTGTGATTGCTCTGTTGCCAACATCTGCCCAAACTCTCCAGTAGCAAGCAGTCAAGAAAGGAAGCGCCATCTTTCAAATGAACTCTGCAGTTTTGTGCAGTTTCATTAATTCCTGCTTCACAAGAATGGGCTGAGTTAGCTGGAAACACAAGCCTTTGCTTCTCGCAGGGAAAGACGACCCAAGCTCTACAGCCATTTGCGTCCAGACTTAGCTGAGAAAAACCACGCACTCCAAAGGGTGTTACTCCCTTCCTTCTGGCACATAATAGTGGCACATCCTTCACCTCAAAGCATCTGTTTTACTGCCTCCCCGAGGGACCACCCCCAGTAGAATCTTAAACAGGTTCCCTGTCTAAGCCAGGAGAAGCGTGGTGAAGAAGGAGCAGCAGTGAGCAAATAAGATGCCTGCTCCACGGTCCTAAGGGGTGGAAGATTCAGAGCCAGAAGGCACGGTGCTACTCAGCCCCTCTTGCCCTCCATGCACTGGTTTGCTTATTTAGAGGGCTGGCGACATGGATACCTACAGCTAATCCGGCAAAAACCCTAAAAAAGTAACACCACCGAAGTAGAAAGATGAGAAGAAAGGGAGGGAGCAACAGAATGCAGCAGAACAGACTGAATGGAAACAGATCCCAAAGCCCAGATAAGCCCTCCTGACTGCCGTGTGCTGCCAGGCTGGGGCTGAGGCTCTCCTGGCACCCCACAAACTCCAAAGCAGAGGAGCCCAGCGCCAGGCATTTCTGCAGGCAGCAGGGACCACGTGTTAGGAGGATTCACCCATCAATACTGCGTTCCCTGCACAGCCTTTCCATCCCTTCAGCGAACGGTTTCCCTTCCTTTGTTCCCATCTCTGCACTTCCCAGAATGCTCATCCAGCCCAGGGAATTAACCAGGTTCCTGCGTCGCAGAAACTGCCAGTGTATGTGCATGAGTCCAGAATGTGAACAAAGCCCATTTGGCCCCGCAGAACCAGTGGCCGGTGCCCAGAAAGGACACCTGACATCACATATGGGGGATGGAGCTGGGGCTCCCGAGGCAGGGAATCACCTTTTGCAGCAGCGAGGAAGGCTGTGCCGAGGAGCCTGTGCTCTCTCCTGACCTGCGCTCCTCTCCTCCGCAGCCTGCCACGAGGGAGATTAACAACGGCTGCTTCCCCCAGTTCAAAGCATCCTGAAAAAAGGGCTGGAAAGAGGTTGGCAAAGAAGATTTGACTCTTCCCCACAACACACTCAGAGGGGAAAAATATTCCACATAAAAGGCAAAGACTGGGAAAAAAAGATAACTGAGATCAGCACCTAAGCCATACGTGAGGGGAAAGGGCTGTTTCCCCTCTTTCCTTTCCACCAAGGAAATTTCAATGGGAGGGAAGACAAATAATGCAAAAGCCATCAAAGCGAGCTGGTGATTCATTAAAATAAAAAATGCATTATGCATCCAGAGCAGTCAATTAGGAGATGCAAACTGCATACTGTCCTGTCACCCTGGGGGAAGCATAGGCAGGGTGAGGGGGAGGAAAGGATAAATAGAAAAGGAAAGATTTACAGGCATAAACAAAACCCAGCTATGACCCCAAGCTGTACAGGAAGGAGCAGCCATCTCTAACCCTCAGGGAGTGTTGGGAGCAGACTGGTGTCTCTGGACTACTACAAAGTGAACACACCAACTCCCTGGGCACAGAGCAGTGTCAGCCAGGGCATCGTCTCTTTCAAAGATGAGCTCTTGTTGTCAAATGACTACAGAAACCACCCCCCAGCAGATTCCTGGAGTGGAAGGCAAGCTCTGGGAAGCATCGGAAGCTGGTCCTTGCCTGGGCTCAGGGCAAGCGATGTGCACTGAGGGAGAGCAGAAAGGGTTCACAGACCCCTCCAGCACAGCCCAGCCCTCTCCTTGGCTGCACTCCCTTCTGTCCCTCCCCACATCATACCTGGAGTCCCCAGCACCAATGACGGTGTGGACAGGCCTGCTGAGCCCAAGCCCAACAATCCACCCTGCCTGCTTTCTAAGATCTGACAAACACACCACTCCAAAAAAAGCAATGATCAGGATCATCCTCCCGAGCCTGACCCTCTGTCAGGGCTCTGGCACCTCATCAGGATTCTGCATGAACCTTTTCAAAGCCATATCCCCCACTGAGATGCTGAGAGACAACCAGAGAACGCAAAATGCTCCCTCCCTTGCGAGGGGGCATCCTTGCCTGCGATTACTGCCACGACTCCCTCAGCATCTGCTTTAATGAGGCCATCTACAACAGCCCTGGTGAGCGATGCCTGGGTTTCTCCCTCACCCTCCAATTCCTCAGCCCCTTCTCTCCTTTTCCCCTCTGCAGACTCCCTCAGTTTGCAAAATGAGACAATGAGCAAGACATGCAGGACAAAGTGCACCAAATTCCCCGTGCTGCAGCTTCCAGCAAACTCTTGTCAGCTGAAAATGAGTCGAACAGCTAAAAGCAAGCACGTTTAGCTGACAGAGTTTGGGAATGCATCATGAAGGTTCACAGTATCTTAACAATCTCCCGGACTCAGGAAGAGATGGGTTTGTACAGGGTAATATGGGTCACTTCAGATCAGCCAGTGTCTCTGACACGCTGCCACAATTCCTCTTACACAAACACTACCTGAGCTGCACCTCTCTCTTGTCCAACTTCATACATCCTTCTCTCTCTTAACTCTTCTGTCAGTCCTGGCCTGTCCTTCCAAGGACGGAATTGCTTTCTAATGAAATGATGAGGCAGATGAACCAAACCCACAGATACAGGGAGAGCTTTATCATTGTGTAGCACACCACTGCTCGCAGGTAAAGGAACTGAACATCCCAGAGCCCCCAGGTGCAGTCCAGTGCCTGGCAGAGCTACCAGAAGTTTGATCACACCCTCAGGAGTCAATAAACTCCCTTAGCTCTCCCAGCCCATTCCATTTGTTCTGCTTCCTAATGCCATTCACAACATTCTTCTTTAGAAATGATGACACAAGAAGTTCATTTTATGGCGTTATGGAAAACAGCTTTTCCTAGTATTTTATGATTTCTGATGTTTCCTCTCCATTCAGTCCTCCCAGGCTTCCTGTTGAGTTTCAGTTTGCAGGTAAAACACAAATCCATTTAGTGCACAGCAATATGCATCATAGAAATGATGTATGACAAATCCCTAATCATGTTCTTCCTCTGGGTTTCCAAAATGTTTTTCGAACAGAAAAGAGCAAGAAGCTGTTCAACATCCTTTAGAGAACAAGGACACTGCACAAACTGTATCCTAGCAACAAACGAATTAATAGTGTAACTTCCTAGTCTGTTCTACAGAAAAGGCACAAGCAGGATTCAGAAACTGAGAAGATAACGAAAGCAGGAAGACTCACCTCCCCCTTCTTCACAGTCATGGACTGGCGACGAGGAGTGATCTCCTCATTGATGCTGGAGAGGAAGTTCTGCGAGATCCGCAGAGCATCCTGTAGGAGGGGGTGATCAGGGTGGCTCACTGGAGTGTGCTTCAGCAGATCCTGGAGCAAAGAACACAACCATGAGCAGCATTGCAAAGCAAGAGGCTCTGAGGGCCCCTAACTGGAGCTGCAGGACAAGATGCTCCAGCCTCTTCTTGCAGATTAGAGCAAGGCTTTGTCTCCAGAAGAAGAGGACAACACTCTGCACTTCGTGGTGACACCACTAAAGAGGCAGCAGGTCCTACCTCTGACTCCCACCCCTCAGTGCAAAAGGGAAGAGGCCCTTACACAGTGTGACAAGTTTATTTTTGCAGTTTGAAAAGCAAAGAAAATAAGAAAGGGGCCTGAAGTTCGAAAATGACCCTTCAGATACTCACATGCAGGACAAGCGTGCTGCGAGTCACTCGATCCACTGGCTTGTACAACAAAGCTGTGAAAATAAAGCAGCAGGAACATAAGGAAGAGGTACCCAAATCCAGCCTCTCTGAGCAACTTGTTCAACACAACCACATGTACGGGCACAGGTTTATTAACCAGAGAGCGACTGGAAAACCTTCTTCTCTAAGGTCAATGTGCTGCAGGGCCCACAAAACACACCTGAGCACCCAGAGGAGATAAAGGTGCTCCCCAGCAAACAGGAGCCCAGTGGCGAGGGCGACAGACCAGCCAGGGGCTGAGGAGGGCAGGGTAGCACAGAGCAAACGCACAGGGTTCTGACAATTCCCTGGCAACCAGCCTGCTCCCACAGGTCAGGACCAGGTCTTGCGCACCTAGAGGTGCCACAGAGTTCCCTGAGAGGCTGGCAGTGCTTCCCAGGCCTGGTAACAGGCCAGAAGAGGAAGGGGACTGGGTTTTACATCAGCGAGGATGGAAGCTTTGAACAATACGGGCTGTGTTCTCCTTACGTGCACAGAGACAAGCACTGTGGAACCTGACCTTGAGCAGTAACTGCAGTAACTTGACCTTAATAGTAACTGCCAGGACTGCATTTGTGCTATCACTGGGTAGCAGATGTTCTCCAAAATCACAGCAGTGCTTTGGTTGGTGTGGTTTTGCCCAAAGAGGCTGATGAGGTTTTAAGCTGGGCAGACACTTCCCCATGCAAACGTGCAGCTTTCTGTGCAAGAGCAGAAGAAAAGGGAACGAATTTCCCCAGCAGAGCTGGCCAAGACTCCATACCCTTCCAGCATTTAAAGAGAAACAAGGGAGAGTGGAGGCCTGGCAACAGCTCCCCCCACAGCCCTGACAAACTACCATCTCCTTTGCATGGAGCACTCACTTTCCAGGGAATTTTTCGTTGTCTGATCTTTAGATTCCTTCGTGCTTCTAGCCTTTAGATTCTAAAAGAAAAAGAAAAGCCATGTAGCAGACACTCAATCACCTTGAACTATCACAGAATGCAAGAGAACACCTGCTCCTCCGAGGACAGGCCTGTGTGCAGGGAGGAGAGTCCTCACAGCTCGAGTCAGTGGAGGAGAACTTTGTTCTCCCTCTCCGGAACTCCACCACAGCCCTGCCACAGGCACCCACACATCTCTACTAATGAGAAATTTTCTTTAGAGTGCACATCAGCAGAGATGCAACGAAACAGGGAACCACCTACAGTGACCCAGTGATGGCGGAGCTCTTAAATCACCTGCAGGAGCTGAGCTTCAAAATCCTCACCAGGGCACAAATAAAAAAGGATCATCAGCATCATTCCAGAGTAGGGACCAGCATGATCCCAAAATCATCCTTCAGAGCACACCAAACTCGAGGGATCGCATCCGCACGGAGTCCAGGCCTCTGGGCCTCAGTCTCCATTCTGCGGTGACAGAATCATCACAACACGAAGAGCAACAGCCCGTGCTCTGCAGGCAAAGCTGGGGCCTGGGAAGCCTGGAAGAGCGTTCAAAATGCTGTGACACAAAGTGCTTCATTTAAAGAGAGGAAATCGGAGCAGTGCAATGAATAATACTGTAGATTATGCTTGACACACCTGCCCTTTCACACTGAGAGCTACCCCCTGCTCCTCCGCACGTCAGCCAAGGCTGCAATTCCACTCCCGGTGGCCCTGACACCAGTAGCATCAGCGTTCGCAAGGGGAATATCTGAGAAACTCAGACACAGCTTTCCCTTCTGGAAATGTCTGAGGGTGGCACAGAGCTGAGGTCAAAGCAATGCCAGCTTTCACCAGGTCCCCTGGGTGAGGCTGCACACAACACCTGTCCATGCGGACCTTCTGTTAGCTGGAGTTTAAATCGCTGTAAGGACCTGAGCTGAAGCAGCGAGTCTGCCAACACAACTCCTCCAGCACTCAGGGCTGCAGAGACACCTGGGAACAGACAGGGGTGACACTGTAGGGCATCAGTCAGAGTCAGGCAGCTCATGCGCCCCAACACCGTGACGTTACCTCTGAGATCTCTGCAAACTGCGCATTGGCCTGGCAGCACTTCTCTGCTGTCTCCATAGCAACCTCATAGTTATCCACAAAGGCCCGGTACACTCCCAGCTGGCTGGCCTGCAGGAAGCAAAGCAAAACAACATAAACACCGAGAAGAAGACAGTTTGGGATGGCCAGCCTGAATATTCAATGATCGGGTCATGTTCTTTCATGCCAAACAACCACAGGGAGTGCCGAGCAGGCCCAGAAAGACATCTCTGACCTGTCAGCTTTGCTCAACCAGCACAGGTGCTCCCGTGCACCCAGTGCCATCTGTGCTGAACCAGTTCACTTGTGAAGGATGCTGAAGCCTTTGAGAATCACACATCCTTGTTACTACCATCTATTTTTCCCTTCTGAACTGCCAGACTAGCATCTATTAATGTTTTAGCTCATTGATGTAACTGCAGGTGCTGGCTATTTGCCACAAAACATGAATCAGACTGGAATGATTCAGCCCAACAGCACAAATGTGACCCCAATAAGCTACTTGTTGGCTTTTGCATGATGGAAACCCTCGATCAAACCCACATATTAACTCATATCAGCATTAGTGAACACCGTGATAAGGTCAGCAGAACGCTGAAAATAGAGAAGAGAGATCCGGAGCGCCATCTGGTTGGAAGGCAGCGACTGTAGTGCTGGGTGACAGAAAATGGCAGTTTTTCCAGCAGAAGGAATATGTGAGTGGTGCAAATGACAACAGAACAGGGCTCAGAGTGCAGGAATAAGCAGTTATCGTCACTGAGTCTCAGCCTGGTCCCTTTGGCTGACCTAGGAATTGCAGCCACATTCAAGCCGGAGAACGTCAAGATCCAGCTCAGGAAAGCCCTGGGTAGTTCCCAGGCTTGTCTGGATCGCAGAGCTGGTTCTGTGTCACAGAGCTCTAAACACCTCGGCAGCTGAACACATAAGAGCAGGGCCCGTGGTAAGTCAAGAGGTGCAATGCCACAAAAGCTCCATCAAGTTTGTTACCAGTAGAGCTGGCACTTACCTCATTGTTTCTGCAGCTTCCCTGGCACTCCTGCCCACGAGGTGAGCAGGCAGCACAGTTCACTGCCCCACAGACAGGGCTCTTTGCCCCTCCTGCTCTCTCCATCATTGTGTTCCCCTTTCTCTGGGGAGCTTTGTGTAAGAGAACGATGGAAGAAAAACCACCACTCTCAGGAGAACATGCCCTGCACGAATTTCTTCAGCTCCCAGGGCCTAAGACAGTGCGAGCTGTTCCCTCAGGCACTGGAAGATCAGTCTCAGCCCTCACAAAGTAACAGGGTTATGACTGAAGCTGAACGAAGCAGCGCTCTCTTATATCATGGCTGGCCTGGCCTCAACAGCGTGGAAAGAACAACATCTGTACCCGCCACTGGGACACAGTTCTGTGAAGAAGTTGCTGTCAGAACTGCTGATGGTTTGCAGGGCCGATGACACTGGAGATGCCAGCAAATCATCCTTTGTGCTACACCACATGAAACCCTAAAACTCCTGGCATGGACTATTTGCAACTTCCATCTAGGGTGCTTTGTTTTGCAGGATATGAAAGAAAGCTAATGTCTCCAGGGGCCTCTGGATAAATAACAAGGATTCCAGTGTTTATGATCAGATTGAATGACATGACTACAAGTAAACACCCTGCTCCAAAAGATCTGATATGCATCCTGTGTAGATGTCTCGTAATCCCTGATGTTCTCACTGTCTCTCTCATCTAGTTGCTTCCCACTACCTGTCAAGAATTATTAGTGTCATCTCACCCCGCAAAGAGCTCACAGTTCCCACTGATAACAAAGCACCAGAAACTGGAACTGCTAAGCCCGCTCAAAGCTTCCTGCACCTGGGCAAACTGCTCCTTTGCTTCCAACACTAATCCAACAAACCCAGCAGTTCTAGCACAAACGCACAAATGTCAAGGAAACAAAACCAGAGTGCCAGAAGGGCAGAATTCCAGGGCCTGAGACCACCATCGCAAGAGAGGGTCTTAAACCAAGGCCTAAGTAGCTGGACAGCGCAGGAAAGCTTGCGTGACACCAGCAACAGTAAAGAATATATTCAGGTCTTCTTCAGTCCATGCTGTCTTCACTGCTGTCCTACACTCTAAGAAGTTTGTGAGGCAGCCTTCTGCCTGTCTGCCTCAGGAACCAGCAGCAGGTGGGTTTGTCTCCTCAAACCAGTTGCTCGCATTGCATTCCATGAACTACTCACCAGGACACCAGCTTGACCCCTCCTGGCTAAAACATGCTGGCAGCAAAAAGCAGTTTCCCATATTTTGATCTTGAGCTGCTGATGTGCATGGAAAACACCATCTCCCAGGCCCATCTGCCCCTGCTCCACAGGGGCTGGGCCTGGTGCTGGGCTGCACAGCTGCTAACAATCGAGAGACCCTGTCCAACAAACCCCTCACTGGAATGTCACTCCTACCCTGAGCATCAGAGGCACCTCAGGAATGTGGAGATTCCTTTCTTTTCTAAAGGAAAAATACAGCTCCTTTAATCCCTTGCTCTCTGCACTTGCTGGGGGAGAGGCTAAAGGGGCCAAAAGAATCTCCTAGAATGCAAACAATTTGTCATCTGGCTCAGAAACTCAGCGATTTTAATTCAGCCTCAGGAATATGCTGTGTATGTCTTTGTCCTGTTCTGCACTCAGAATTTTGTCACAGTTGCTTGGAGGATACTCAGCAGCAGGTTGACTGTGTCAGCTTAGCAGCACGGAACACCAAGGCCAGGTGGCAGAAAAGCAAAGCCAAAAGTGATGACCATAAACCAGAGAATATGAGCACAAAATAGAGCTGAACACCACAGAGAGTATTAAGTACATGTGAGGGACTTCAACAATAATGAGAAATAACTTCACTGTCAGTATTAAAAAGTACCCTTTTTAACGCTGCCTCTAAAGCAAATGTTGTGATGATACTGCAGACACCCTGGAGATTCAGCTACCTGTGAGACTTTGTATGAGCAGCAGAGTTTGCTGGAGTCTTTAAGTAAAGGCAGCAGAATAGCCACTTTTGCTGTAGGCCCTTCACTGCAGCGAGGCAAAGCCAGAAGCCTCTCGCCTGACTTGGCTCTGGGCCTCCATCCCTTTGGGTTCGTCACCAAAGGAAACCAGACCAACACTGTGAGCTGAACAGAGGCAACAGGAGCTCTGGTGAAGGCAACTCACCAGCTTTTGGAAGAGGTCCCCCACACGCTGCTGATGGCTCCATTGCTGCACTCGAGGAAAGAGCCCATCGTAGAACTCTTTGTGGATCTCATAGAGTTCAGGCACTTTGAAGAATATTGTCTCGATCTGCTGACTTGTCAGCACAGGCTGTGAAGTGGTGGCAGCCGCTTTCAAAGGCTTCATGGGCTGAAATGAGGAATGAGGGAAATCGTTATCACGCAAACCAAGCACACTCACCCTGGCCACATTACAACCCGTCCCTCCAGAGAGCTGGTTTTCATCCTACTAATAACCAATATTTGCATTCAGGTAACTCCTGAAAGCTAGACATGTACAAATTCTCTCCTGTGGACCAGCCACCCTTGGTAGTGGATATTCCCAGGATATTAATGGTGTGATTAAAATCCCTTTGCACTTTATTTCCTTAATCTCTGTACAGTGTTGTATCTAACAATTAGCACAGGATACTGAAAGATGGTGGCCCTGGACGCTGCCACACCAATAACTCCCTGGCTGTGACATATCCAGTCCTTTCTTTATGCCTCTCTGCTGGAGAAGAGGAGGATCAGGTGCCCTTCGCAGCTGGGAACACGTAGCCCACGGTATGTGAAGTTCTGGGGAACTCTGGATGGAAGCAGCAGTGAGAATTCCAGTACCAGTGTCTGGGATGGCATCGGCACCAGTGCTTACCAGCAGCAGAGCCTCCAGGTGGCTCAGGTAGGTTTCTTCACTGGCGAGGATTCCTGATAGGACCCATTTTCTCATCTCCAGGCCTTTCTCCAGGTCTGGCTCGCTCTGCAGAGAGGTTGGTAAGGAGAAAAAGTAAAATACAAACAGGAGTGAGGATGGAGAGTAAAAGTTGTCATTCAGCTGACCACAGCATACTTTGTGGTTTTGGTTTACTTTCAGACTAAAAAAAACCAACCGAACAGAAAAGCAACCTGTGTCTGCTCCTAGGAACACACTAACATAAAACATTATGGACCTTTTTATTCACAGCAGCCGATGTCACTTAGGATTATCCACAGGCACTGGCTTCAGTCAGCCAACTTCAGTGCCTCGATTTGGTGCCCAGATTCTTCACAAAATTCAAAACACAGAACTTCAAAAATTCAGAATTTATCCTCCTAAACAAATGCTGGGGACATGTGGCCATTCCCTCCCTCATCCCACAAGAGTCCTCTAGGACTCTACTCCCCGACCACAGCGAGGACCGCTCCCCGTGCCGTGCACCGATGCGATGAGCACCCAGCAGCTCCAGCCAGGCGCTGCTGTGGAGATGCCTGCTCTCCCTCCC
This sequence comes from Dromococcyx pavoninus, assembly GCA_033558185.1. Taxonomy (NCBI): domain Eukaryota; kingdom Metazoa; phylum Chordata; class Aves; order Cuculiformes; family Neomorphidae; genus Dromococcyx; species Dromococcyx pavoninus. The sequence continues at coordinate 41,382 of JAUMJL010000582.1, forward strand.
ACTCTCTCCTGCTCACTGAATTATTTTCCAGTGCCAGCTTGCACAATGCCTATTTTTTAGTTGGAGAATGGAATAATCAGCACTGCTTGGAACGCACACACTGATTTTCTTACTGGGATTCCATGAAGTACTTCTTAACCAAAGCAACCAAAGATAGAGACAAACATAAATGCACTGACGGGCAAATGCACACGTCTGGGAAGGTTCACACTGTCAGGGGACTCTAATCCCTCTGCTGAGTTTCAATCATCCTTCCTCTCAAAACTGTAACCTGAAGCACCTCAAAGAAACGAGGGGGTTGTAATTCAGCAGCCACACTGATAGCATTTCAGAAAAACATCAGTGACAAACTATGCCATAAAATCAACGCAGTGATAGGTCCTGTGGGTCTGCAGAGCACTGATCTGCTGCCTGGTACAGCTCAGACAGGAACTTTAACAACATTATGACTGTTGCTTATGGTTTCTGTGCCAGCAGTGCCTGGATGTCCACAGCATGGGCCACCTGTAAGGCATGACTCACAGGTAACCACGACAGACAGCCCCAAGGTGCTGAACAAAGATTGCCTTCATCTGCAGAGGCCAGGACATCTCTCTGCACGAAACTCTCAGCAGCACTGGTGCAAGAAAAACACAACATCTCTGGTTTCCAAAAATTTCTTATAACTCTTACAAAAGAAAAACACAGCTTCACAAAGAAGCATTGGGAAGAGCAAGCAGTGCTCCCAAGTGGCCATGGCTACAGTTGAGGTAAATGGTCAATATTGACACAGCACTGCAATTCCCTTCAGCAGGTTCTCTTGGAGGAGGCGAGGGTTTAAAAACCAGCTGGGTCCGTCTGTAACATCTGCAAAGAGCAGCACACAATGACAAGGCATTTAAGTGATTCAAATTTCCCCATCATGATACAGGCACAACAGTTTTCCTTTTAGTGCTGAGAACAGTCTTCCTCTTCACAAACAAGAGCTTCACTTCACCAGCCAGTTCTTGCTGGGCACTGCTGGTTGCCAGAGACAGCGCTTTCTGCCTGAATGTTAATCTCCTTTCCTTCAGAGCTGTGCTTTCAGAGAGACAAACATCTCCCAGGACATGCTTGGGGCCTTCCTTCCTGCCTATTACTGCAAGGTCACTTTGCAGAGCCCACAGTATTGTCCTGACTCTTTTTAACAAGAACATTTTCCAAATGTGATGCTTGCAGAATTCCAGCCTCGGATGCAGCCAGGGCCAGGCTGGGCTGCTCCCAGTGACAAAGCAGGATTGCTGGGGAGGTTACCCAGCCCCACACAGCACCTCACAACCATGTACAGATTCCTCATGTGCAAAGCTGAGCTCCTGCTGCTCTGGCAGCGTCAGGGATCAATAGACCCCATGGCATGTTGTGCTGCCACTCAGCATGTCCTCCAAAGCAGCAGTGCCCTGCCAAGGGTTTCCTGCTGAGAGAGGCCTTTCCTGACCACGTCCTCTGGGGCTGCACCCAGCAGCAGCTCTTGCAGTGAGATGAACACCTGGAAAACAGCCCCTGTGCTTCTTCAGCCTCAGGGTGTTTTTTGAGTCACATGTGTTGTGAAACCTACAGAGAAGTTCCCTGGGAGCTGGTGCCAACATCAGGAGGAAGAGGAGTGAGTTTATTCTTTGGTGTTACAACATCGCTTGCTTGCAGCGCCAGGCACAGGCTCACCTGCTCACCCGGCCCACGACAGAGCACGCAGCAGGCAGAGATCCTGTGCCTGCCCATGCACTTGCCCCTTGCTGCACCCAGGGCCAAGGGCATTGTCTGCTTTGCCTGTATCTGACACAGAGGGGAATAGGGAGCAACACTGTGCCCACAGCGGCCATGCTGACAGCCCCAGTCTGCACTCCAGGAGGGGGCAGTTAAGGGTGCGAACACCCTGGGCACAGGCATCGCACTCCCCAGCGGCTCAGGGAGCCCGGCCAAGGCTGAGAGCTCCTCTCACCCACCCTGGCAAGGAGGCAGTCAGAAATCTTTGAGCTGCTCGTGGCAAGGGGAGGAGCTGGTTCCACATCCACCACAGCACACTCCGAGGGGAAAACACCCCTACTGACCAAAGGGCAGTTGGGATGTGCCCAGCAGGATGTGGGCACCGCCTCCATAGGCCAACTCCAACCACTCCACAGGGCGTGCCAGGTGGTCCACAGGGCATCCTGGCCTTCCTACCCAGCCCTTTTGGGTTCTTACAGGCCTGACAAGTACTTCATGTTTTGCCGCTGTCCCTCCCTCTTCGATGCCAGCACCCACTGCCAACCTTTCTCCATGCCCTGCCACCTTTCGGCTTCCTCTCTACCCACACATCTCAGAATAAACCTCTCTTACAAGGCTATCGCGGGACAGATTTCTGTCTGCCAGTCATGGGAGATAGGAGGGCCCAACACCCAGCCAATTCTGAGCAAGGAAACAAGAAATCAGTGCTCTGGTCTCACTCCTTGTGAACAACATTCAAAGAAAAGAAAACAAAAAAGGGAGCCAGGAATCCGCATGAAATAAGCTTCACAGGAATCTCAAGCCTATAAGGTTCTGCTGTTTCCTTCTCAACTGTGTGTGCTTTGCTATTCCAAACACTTAAACCCCAAAAGGTTGAGTCACAGTCGTAAGTGTGATGTTGTGAGCTGACCCAAGGCCGGGCAGGGTGGTTGGAAGCACTGAAGACATTAGAGAGCGTGCACGGGCCCCGAGCCAGGGCTGTTCTGAATGTGTTTACAGCTTATCAGCCTAAGCACTTTAGTTTCCTAACCAGGCTGGCATTGCCCGTTGGAGTCAATTACTGCGAGCCTGAGATTCACCAGCTCCAAGGATTAAATGGATTCAGCTCTTCCTGACTCTGTTTAAAGAACTCTGGGCTTTCTGGTTGTTGTTTAAATTATTAGCAATAATTGTTTTCTTGCCAGGGTTAGAAGAACGCAAATTAAGAATCTAGAAACCACAACACATAAGATTTTGCAAAGTGGTTGCTGCCAGCACAACTCTGTAAAGAGAATCAGTGAATCAAAGTGGGCATATAAAGGCACTTTAACTCCCAGACCTTCCTGTGGTACAGAGTGTTCATACGCTGCGCAGTATATGCATTCAAAGGGGAAGCTTCCTGTATGGGCAGCTCACAACCTCAGAGGAGCCAACAGCCTACAAAAGAGAAAACCGATTCATTTCAATTTTTAAAGTGTAAATATCATTGGAAGTTTCTGCTAAACAGGCTGGAGTGTCCCATCGTCCTCGGGATACTAAACAGGGCAAATCCTGTAAATCAGGCCACCCACGCCCCATGCAGGGAGAGAGGCCAGTGTTATAACCTCAGCACTGGGGTGGCAGCTCTGCTGGGGCAGGGCCCTTCGGAGCACAGAGCTGGGGAGAAAAGAGGACAGTTCCCTCTTCTGGGGATGGGGAGGGGAAGTGACAATAAAACAAAACAAACAAACCCAAATGCTGAGAGGAGGAAAGGAAAAGAATCTGGAAATGCAGGACAGAGAAGGACAAGGCAGCAACAGCAGTGACAGGCAGGACAGTGATACCCTTACTGAGCTTCAGAGGTCAATTCTTCTGGCCCCGGGGGGAGAGAAGTCCACAACCTGCTCTGCCCTCCACACCCCAAGTTGTGGGGAGCACAGGAGAGCCTGGTCTGAGGACTGGCAGTGTAGGCGGTGGGTCCAGCCGTGCCCTCACCTCAGCCCCACACACATCCAAGCCTGGCTCTGCTGGCGAGCAGATCTTGAGAGGCCTGATTGTCCTCTTCACAGGGGTGACACAACAGGATCGCAGCGACTGACGCTTCCCATCCTGTCTCGTGAGCCTCCAAACTCTAAGCCACCCACTCTGAACTCTTCCCTAGTGAGGGGGGCCACTAGCTTCTCCAATTCTGCTAACACTTCCCAGAGCCCCAGGAATCTTGTGGCCAGCTCCCTCTCTGTCCTCCTCTACCTCTACGCCGGCACCTTCTCCACGTTTGCCCCAGTGGTACAGCCAAGACAGCCACACTGTCTCTCTGCTCTATTGGGCAAACAGTTGGGCTGGCAGCTCCCAAGACAGGTTTTCAGAATCTTTGGGAAGTCCAACCACAAGCACACAACTGTTAAAGAAAGCAAGGGTGCATGAGGCTAAGTGATTTAGTATTACATTAACAAAAAAATCAGTTTGCAATGTTCTCTGCTTTGAGTGTCCAAATGGAGAGCTGTTAACTCTTGGTTGCAAATGAAGTTAAGGGGATTCCACTTTAAACGTGAAGCAATCTGCATTTCAAGTGAGAACCTGGTTTTGCAGATCATTAGGCATCTGACATCAAGCATCCAAATTAGCAGATGCTTTTCCTATGATCTGTCTGCCTTGGCCACCTGTGGTGAACACATCATGCTCTTAGCTCACAGGAGCACTGTGAGGGTAATTGAGACCTGTCCAGCATTTCACCTGTATTTGGAGCCGATGGGCATGCCAAAAGGAAATGAGTACTTTTGTACCTACAGCAGAGTGTGCAGGGTCCTATGAATCCAGCAGACACAGCTCCAGAGTAAATACTGGCTCCTGTGAGCATCGTTCCCTACACACATTGGACAATGCAGGAGCCCCACCGAAAACAGGACACGATGGCATAATTGACTAACGAATAAAGAGTGCCAGAAGGATGTAGGTAAGGGATGTCAAGGAGCAATGGTTTGGGGAATTGTCAGCTCCTCAAGTCGTTTTGACGGAGGGTTAAGAAAACTGTCTGGTAAAGGTGATGGTGCCGATTTTCACGGTCCTTCTCTCATGACATCTTTATCAATAGAACAGAACCATATAAAGCCAACACATCAGTTAAACCACTTAAATGACTTCCAAGTGTCATTTACAGCGTGGGAATCCAAAGATGTTTGGCTATGCCTGCTTAGAAGCAGAGCAGGCAGGGACAGCTGTCTTTGTGCTAGTGGGCATTTTTATGAATAAACTGGGGAATCCAAAAGTTTGCTGATTATAAAGACATTCAGGGGAACAGCAACTTCAGACTGCAGTGCTTTACAGTCTGAGGAGCAAAAGGATACAGAGAAACAAAGGCTGAAAGTCAAACAGGTTAATTCAAGCTGAAACTAGGACATCTTTGGCTGTGAAGACAGCAGAGTCAACAGTGATTCAGCAGGGCGAGAAGCAGACTCTACCAGGACTATGGTAAATACAAAAATAGAAATATTCCTTATGTTCCAAGCTACAGCCACACTACCAAACCTGAAGCAAAACCAAAGCGAGATAGACTGAAGGTGTACATCAACCCACAGGTGAGGCTCGGTGGTCCGTTCTGAATGTTCTATCTTCAGAACTGATTACAGACAGCTATTTAGAGAAAAAAGTAATTATAAGGAGTGGCCATCTCCCACACAAAGCAACCATACTTCAGATCTGGCAGTTTTGATTCCTCTTATTCCACTTTCACAGGATGAAGGAAACAGGTCTTACATTCTAGAAGCTTTATCAAAGCCTTTAACCTACATGAAAACAATCCTTTATTTTCCTTGTGGAAAGCAATGATAACGCACATGCACAAAGATATGAATTTCATAATGTAGGATGTTTAGTTCCAGTCTCATTTCCAAAGTACCTGGTATTTAGAGACTCTCTCAATAGCAACAACCACCAATTCTGTCCACTAAAATTCACAACGGGTGAAAAACTGAGCCTTAAAAATCACAACACCCCCACATTCCTGAAGCTTAGGCTTAGCACCAGCTAGAAGCTTCAATTTAGCTTTAAATATGCAATATCAATCAGGCACTGCTATATTACATCAGGTAACCTGTCCTACAATGCTGGTGAACCCTGTCTTTGCTCCTGGTAACAAAGCCAATCCCTTACAAACCTACAAGGCTTCACTGACTCCAAAAAGGCAGGAAAGGACTCACCGATTTTGTAGATTCCAGAGACCCTGAGGAGAGGGTATCCCGGCTGTCCCGGCTCTTGGAACTGAGATGGGGTGAGGACGATGGCGAGTCATCGATATAGGGCATCATATCATGGTGTCGCCTCTGTTCTTCTACGCGGTCTGCGTCGTATGCATAGCTGGGCAGTGTGCCACCAAATGAAGCATCTGGAAAGCAGCAGAAACATCTGTCTGGTCAGAGGGGAGCTGGGCAGGAGCCAGGCTGGTCCCCAGGGCACTGCCCAACCCCCAGATATCGCAGTTCCTTATCAGTAAACCCAGAGTCAGCCATAGGTAAATACAGCCCAAGTGGAGACGTACGTTGAATTAAACTCGTGTTGTCACCAAACGTTCACTTCACTCACTCTACATCCTGAAAGGTAAAGTCCTTTCTCGTATCTCACCCTGGTGTTCATTTAATCACAGCTCCTTCCCTCAACTTCTCCTTCAAAAGCATAGCATTAAAATAAACCCTCCCGCAGGCCCCATTCACACTGTCTGGCTTTAGGAACGTCACGGTCAGCGTGACAGACCCTGGGTTTCTGTAAAACAAAACCAGACGATGCCCCTGCCAGAGCAGCAATCACAGATAATACACAGGTCAGGGAAAACACAGCTCTTTCCAGACCTCTCAGGAACAAGGGGATCAGGAGAGAAAGGTCATACATGTCCAGTGACCCAGCCTGCTGCCAACAATAAAACCCTCAGAGGCCCTCTCCTACTGGTTGCTCCCATCCTCAGTGCTGAGACCAGCTTCTTGAACAACTGCAAAGGACTGCTCTGCTCCCTCCTCCACACACACAAAAAAACCCCAAACCCCAATCAAACACCAAACAAAAACGGATGCTGGCATGAAGAGTCAAATTAACCATTACTGCATGAGATAGCAGTGAACTCTGCAGGAAGGATGAGCAATAAATTGGTCTGGGTACCTTTAGGAGCTGCACACAGAGATTGTGTCTGTAATAATCGGTGCTCAGGACACACTCAGCAGCTCCCTCTGCCACAGTTAAAAGGTCTTTTACCTCTCTGCACAAACAAATGTGCACAGAGAATCAAAATGTGCTTTCTGCCCAGCGGCATCACATCACCACGTGGGAGAAGCTGAAGAGAGCCCTGCACTCGAGTTCCATGGCCTGTGAGCGCTCTCGCCTCTCAGTTGCCCTGTGGGGATCAGCAAAGCATGGGCACCGAATGCCACGTGGCTGAGCTCCTCCTCTGCCAGCTGCAACCACCAAACGCCGCTCTCCTCCCAAACTGAGAAGCGACCCCGGGACCAAGCGAGATCCATGTTTATGATACCAGTGAGCCTTAGGGAAGACAAAGCCACAAGAAAAGAACAGCTTTGTCTTACACATTTGAAATTATGCATGAAATTCACACTTGAGCACAAGCAGAACCAATTTTGACTTGTTTTCACAAATATCCAGGTTCTGTGAAAATAATAAGCAGCAGCTGCCAGGCGGACTAACAACGCTGTTCCACATCAGCGAGGCAGGGGAGGAGGAACATCTGAAAGCCCACTGTCCTCCCTCACAGTAAACCCCGCTGAAGCGTGACTCATTCCATAAGAGATGTGAAGTCTATGTGGAACAGAATAAAACCTGAGCCATGTGGCTGATGCAGGAGGGAGAGCTGGCACAGGGAACACGTGCAAACAATACACTGAACGTCCAACAACCACCTCACTGGAGAATTAAGGCTCTGTCTCAGCTCGTACCAAACCTCCCAGCTAACAGCAGCTGCACACAAGGCCTTCAAGGCTACTGGAAGCCCAGGGCAACATTATTGTAATGAGCAAAATGAGTTTTATGTCACTCACCTGCTCCTGGTATGGCCTTGTGCTCAAGCTCTCCGAGCTCCTTAAAAGGTTCATTGGGACCTCATGGGTCAAAAGACCATGGGAATGGGAGCAGGGGGAAAAGGGGGCACATGGTCTCTGGAAGGGCCTTGTGTCTAGGTGTTAGAGGCTTCCAGAGCTTGCCAGCTGTTTAGAAGACACCCTATTAAGTTGATTTGGTTAATTGAGGCTTGAAAGGGAGCTGCTCAGTCACAAACAAAAGACTTTCAGATATCTCAAAGCAAGATAATGACTACCATACTGCAAACCAAACCAATCTCATGCTGGAACTTTCAAAAGCTGTTTAGCCAAAAGAACGTAGAAGAGAAGACAGCACGGCCCCACCATGCAGCACTCAACCAGGCAGGGGAACACTGAGAGGAAAAAGTACCCTTGCCACATGCAAGATGCTGCTCTGCTGTTTGGCCAGAGGTTAAGGGACTATTTGGACTCCAGAAACCAGAACTAAAAAATCGGAAGGAGGACAGGTGTCTCCTTGCATCTCTGTGCTATTTACTCCACATAAACCAAACCAGCCTCCCCTCACACCCTGTAACTTCAGGGGAGGAGTGCAGGTATCTATTTCCATTCAGCTGCTCTGGTGCAGCTTCCCAACCCAAGAAGCCTGCAGATACCACTGACAATCTAACCCTGGCATTGCCCAAGGAAGAACACCAACACAACGCGCTCTTGTCACCTTCGTGCCTTTGATCAACTAGAATTCTTTTTCCTTCAGAAGCTTCTTCAGATGCCTCTGGCCTGCACCAGCCTCCCCTGCACAGACACAGTAACAAGACTGTGTTGCTGTGCAGAAATGAAGGCAGAAATGTTTCTTTCACTCCCAGTTCTCACTTTCACAATTTATAGTTTGCTTTGCTCCTGTTAACGGGGGAGGGAATGCAGACCCAGCTCCACGAGCAGAACGGCTTGAGTGAATCACTGCATCTTCACTTTCCTCGTTGTCTCTGCAAAAAAGCAGGTTTCACACTTCCGCCTTCCAGAACACGTTCCAGCTCTGCTGCAGGAGGAAACCTTTGTCTGCAGCCAAAGAGAAGGGCAGGGGAGGACTTGGGCTCAAAGAGGAGATTTGTTCCTAGTTCTGCAATGATACTCAACCCACCTTGCAATCACTGTCTCCCTACCCATAAAAATGAAAACATCACATCTCAGACTGAATCTGCCAGTCCCACAATGCCATGAGATCTGTGCATAGGAAACCCCACGCTGAATTTAAAACTTTATTGCTGTGTCCCAGGGACCCTTCACACATTAAAAATCTTACAAGTAGTTATAATCCCTCCTCGTTCCATTACAGCTGCATACTGCACTGAAGCCACCTATGGAGATTTTCCTTATATCTAGGGCAGAAGGACCTTGATTTTATTCTCACACTTCTCCCCACCGAAACAGAGTGTCCCTGCAGGCAGACAAACCACGCAGCCTCAGCGCTAATAACGGAGGTAGGCTGGCATCTCTGATTAAACTGTTGCCAGGGAAACTGGGTTACTCAGATCTCCCAAACCTAGCTCAGCACTGCCCAGGCTGGGTAACCTGTAAGAGATCCCATCCCACAGAGAAGAGTAGCAGTGACATAGAGAAACCCAAGAGCAGCTGTTTCTGCCATATCCCACTGACATTCCCTCACAGTATCCCTCTTCTCACCAGCAACAACATCAATTCACACACTCTGCCAAACCCCTGAGCACTGACCTCCACCTTTGCCTTAGGTAGAACAGCCTCCCTGGTCTTGCTGTGCTCCAGCTTTCATAAGCCTGTTCCACCATTTCTTCCTCAGTTACTGCTTCCACCCTCTCACCTTTCTCATCTCTGTCCCCTTTCCATTTGCTTTTGGTGTTCTCAAACTTAGTATTCTTTTTCTTTATTTTCCTGCTCCTCTCTCCCTCACTGCCTCAAATCCCACCTGGCTGGGGGTGAGAACAAACCCAACACATTTACCAATGCCCTGGGACTCAGAGCCAGGCCAGCACCACTGTTTCCTTGTCCTGTTGCCCACATCCTTCCTGCTGGGTGCCACATTCATCCTTTAAGAACGTGGAATCAAGCCATAGAAAGCAGGAAGGGAAAAAGAAATGATCTTCTAAGTAAAAGGAAAGATCAGCTGCATCCAGTCCAGGATCACACAACATCTCAAACACACGCGTCATACTTTCACAGCATCACAACATCCATGGCTGCTTGAGAGGCTTAACAGCAGCTTGCAGAGAAGCTTCCCAGCTCACTTAGCTCCAGCTAATCCTGCTAAAAGAGCAGCGAAGCCGCAGCAGCTCAGCCCTGCTGCCCCAATAAATGCCAAGGATGCAGGCACAGGAGCTGTCCTCACGCCACAGCCCCACATCCCTGGGGAGTCTCTGCAGGGGCACCAAAGCTGGTACAAGAAAGGTCTGCACTCGCTCCAAACCGTTCCTGCAGCTGCAGAGAGAAGACAGCTCAGGCAGCCGGCATCTCCGACGGGGTGTCTCTGCGCCAGCCATGTGTGAGCCCTAGTGGAGCAGCATCAGGGGTTTAGGGTTTCCCCTCCAAACCATAAGCCACTGCGTGGCCCTGTCCCCTCTCATCCCCTTAGTTCTGCAACCCCACAGATGTCAGTGGTCCAGATAAAGAAAGCGAGCTCAAAGAAAAATATCCTTGACGCTTCCATTCTAAGCTGGATCAGCTCCCTGATCTGGTTCATGGCACAGAAATCCAAATGGAAAGGATACGCCTGTGGCAATTCCAGGGTGGGTCACATCAAAAGCCTGGGCTGCCACTGAAGACATCATATCAGCAAAACACCACTGGAGTTCCCTTCAGGCTGAAGCAGAGTCAATTGCTGGGGTTTGCACATGGCTGGTTTGGAGATAAGTTACTGGAATGCAACACTTTGGGTTTTAATAATTTCTGTGGTGGTGCTGTTCCAGCTTTCACACGCAACTGTGTGCTTGGGGATGAACAACACAGAACCTCAGTGCTTCACCTCTCAGGGCTGGCCAAGCTGCTCGGGTCAGAAGTATCAGAAAGCAGACTGTCTGTTGGCAATTTGCCATGAAATACTCTTTAGGGAATAGGTTGAACAGGAATGGTGCCCCAGGAAGGGAGGTTACTGAATACATAGCTGGACACTGGAATGATGACTACAGCTCATATAGTACCCAAAAAAGGAGTTCTGGGAACCCAAAACTTCAGCAGGTTTTGCTGAACTCCCTACATCCGTTCCAGGTTACCCTCTCCTGCAGTTACAGGTTATCTTTCTGCAGCACCTTCAGTGCTGCCAACACAAGCACCCGTCACACGTATATTTGACCCAGTGTTTTGTTTTCATTTAAGGGTAAGGGTGTGTTTGCACATGTGTGTGCATCCATGTGCAGTACACAGTGCATCCTATTTGTGAGATGAAGAAGGAGAAAGCAGTGTACCTTGTACATGAGAGCAGCAAGAACTGGTGGTGCTCTCCACTCTCCCCTGGGGGATCTCAGGCCACAGACATCATGAAGCCTCCGAGAAACTTCTGTCTCTACCACAAATGAGCTTTATCCTTGTACCAGACAGCGCCCTTAAGTCTTAGGAGATGAATTAACTGCAGTCCACTTTTAATCTTTAAGGTGTGTCAAACCCACACTATTAAACATCTAAAAAAGATTGGAGTTCTTTAATCTGCCCATATACTCTATGAAGAGTCCAGCAGAGCCTGGAAGACAGGTCTGCACTGCCTGCAGCAGTCAGTTATGGAGACACCCTGCTGCATCTGGCTCTGACCAGCATCTTCCTGGGGACAGATTTAACTTTCATACAGATCTAATACCTACATGGAGTGAGGTGTGAAAGCTGGGGCTACCCAGACTGTTCTCCACCTCTGGGAAGCCCAAGGTATCCTCACTTGGGACAGAAAAAATTGTTCACTGAGGCTACCAAGAGCTGCTACCATGAGAGAGAAATTCAGGCAGGTAGCCTGACCAGCCAGGAGAGCCCATCTTTTACCAGACAAGACTGTGCTGTTGCATGCAAATTCCAAAGATGTCCCTTCTGCCAGCACAATGTCCCTGCTGCTCATCTCTGCTTCAGACAACTCCACTTAGCAACCACAGGGTGCTGCACCCCAAGGCGCGCAGACTGAGCCATCAGCCACACAGGACACTCAGCCAGGCTTTGACACAGCGTGTGCCACAGCAGCCGGCAAAGGGAGAGCAGCAGAGGTGTGAATTCCCATCTCTCCAAGACATCTGACACTCGGTCAGTTTCAATCAAACTGGAATACCAAGAGGGAGGCACAACCACTGCGCACCACAAACCAGACAGAGGAGTCCAACTGACGATTACAGTTGTGATTAGGAGGGAAACAGGTTCCATGGGTGGAGGAAGTGGCCCTTCAAACACACAGTGTCTGCACAGCAATTTGTAAAATTCAGGATCACCGTGAGTGCGCTGCGTGTAACTCACGCTAAGAAAGAAAGTCCTGCACAGTTCCTGCAGAAGGCAAGGTGAACGTTTCTCCATGACGGCTGACGATGCCTACATCCTACCGGCTGCTGCCTGCACGCCTGCCAAGGCATTTACAAGGTTTGATCTCATCAGAGCCCCAAAGATCAGCCGGTAAACACACACACACACGAGTGAGGGGTGCTCCCAGCGTGACTGGCTGCGGATACACTGCCAACAGATAAAGACAGCGAAATTCTGGCCAGGTGTGAATTACACAGGCACCATCCATCCAAAGAAGAGGGTGACCCTGCCTAACTCACAGGGCAGGCCAGGGCCACAACGAGAAACTCCTGGTGCCTTTTTTCTTTTTTTTTTCCTCTACTGTGTCTCCTAAATGTTTACCACTAAACTACACAGCACACCAGAGCAGGGGCAAACACCTCTCAGCCGTCTGCCTGGAGGAGAGCAGGAAGTGAATCCGTTTCCATCCAGGGTCCCTGTCCTTAGATCCCTCGCCTGCTCCACGTTTTCCCAGGCAGGCTGGGACGGTTCCGTGTTCAGTTCATGCTGGCAGTTAGGCCACTGGATATTCTTGGCAAAGTAAACCCAGAGCAAACTGGAACGCTTCTCCAGTTTTCTTTTCCATTCCTTCCTCAGGATTGTGCACCCAGTTTAGCTGCTCTCTTTCACTGCAAGTCTAACAGGCAGAAAGTAAATGTTAGGCCTGGTTGTTCAGAATTAAAGACTTTCTTCTGTATAAAAATACCCGGAGAGGCAGCTGTATCCACAAGCACACATGGCTGTGCACCAAAGGCACCAGGAGCTGATTGATCAGAGGCGCATGCTGACGGAGAAAAGGTTTCTGTGATAAATAAGGTTAAAAAGCCCAAACAAGCAATGATGAACCACACACAGCCATGAGAAGTATAATTTAAGTCAGACTGCCCCACAAAAGCAGGGGCTTCGTTAGCAAGAGCTGAAGGTTTAAGACTAGGCAGTTTCCACTCTCAGTGTGGGCTCCTGCCCATGCAGCCCCCACTGCCCTTTGGCTGCAGCAACACAAACCACAGCAGGAGCAGGATAAGCTAAAAATACCCAGCAGGACTGTTCTTTTGTCAGCAGGAGCAGTTCCCTATTCCATCCCACTGATCATCTCCACACAATGCAGCAGCATAACTGCACACAGGGGTGGGCTGGAGCAGATGTGGCTGTTCAGGCCAGCATTGCTGCTGCATTCGAACCTCAGTGCTCCTTTCACTTCTCTAAAGAAACTGAGGGACAAAGTCGAAGAGGAAACTGCGTGTACCAACTGCATCGGTAGCTGCTGCCTTGTACCTCATGGGGCTCTGTCACTTGTCAGGTGAATGAATGGATGAAAATCCCAGTCATGACCAGTGACCTATTTATACTTTCTTCTTCACAGTTGTCTCAGAGCTTTGCATCCACTTCAAACAATATTTGACAACAGAAATCTCCAGAGGAGAAGAGAATAGAAAAATAAGAGAAACAAACGGACCAATTGCCCCAGCACACTCTGTTAACACCTCCCATGATGCACATATTCCATTTCCCGTGTTTAACTGGAGCACACTGAAAGTTCTGCCACGCAGAGAGGGAAACGCCTGCTAAAACAAGAGTTGAGCTGAACTGACAGCTTTGTGAGAAGGGAAGGGAGAACCAGCCCTGGGTAACAGGGGCTATTAAAGTCAATTCAAACAACCAGTAAACGTGCCTGCTAAGTACACTGTGCTGTTTCTGGACCTGCAACCTCTTTCAGGATGAGTTGCTTTGGCTTTTTTGCTGCTATTCCTTTGTTGTCTCCCCAGAACAGGCAGCATGCTCGGTACATGCTCAATAGCTGATGGAGCCCAGCCACCCTTTCCTGTTTGCTCTGTACTCCCAGCCACTGGCATAGGACTTGCTACCCTGTGAAAAATCAGCAACTGATTTACCATCTTGGCCCAGCACAAGCAACCCAAGCTGAATGCCTTGCGAGGCAGATGGCTCTGCCCACACCACTCACAACCTTTTCTGAACACAGCTGCTGCCCGAGCTCAGCGCCTACCTGTCATCTGGCTGGAGGAGAGTAAACAACCACTTCGTGCCATTCCCAACCACAGCAAGGTGGGTACAGACACTTCAAAAAAACCTGAAGATGCTGAGGGTACAGCACAGCTCCCTGCCAGCCCTGATAAACACCATTCACTCCTCCTCTCTCTTCCCTTGAGAGCACTAGCCAAGGTGAAGGCAGCTGGGGTACACGTCAAGGTTTGCTCTGGACTAGTAAGTTCTCACCCAACACACCCTCCCTCCCAAATGCTGTGATTCTTGCAGAGTCTGCTTTTAGAAGTGGAAATCCTCCTCTAATTACTAGGATTGTGAAGCATAAATTTAGAACATGATTGAAGAGCAAAAGCAGTCCAGTGGTGCTCGTCGGAGTGCTCAGAGAAGCTGAGGAGCAGAGGAGGGTGAGTCCATGCTGTAGTGCTGCAGACACCAACAATGCTGGGTTCCATTTCAGCATCACAGGCTGATTCCTTGCTGTTCAGATTTTATTAAAATGTGGGATAAGTGAGAGCTTATTTTGGTCACACAGCTGTGTTACCCCACCACTCCACCACTCTGGCCATCCTGCAGTGCGAAGGAGCCAACAAACGATTCTGAAGCCACGCCAAGGGGAAGCACTGGAACGCCAATGAATTACATCCAAAAAGAGAACAGGACCACACCAGTCTCCACTAAGATGCAGCAACCTCAGGAGATGATGGTGTCCCCCAACAGCTTTCCTCTGTACTCTAACATGGACATATGAAGAGAAAGGAGCTCTCAAAGCAAACACTCAGGGGTCCTTGCGAGCAGCAACCCACAAAGCAGTTTCACACAGGAACTTTGCACCAAGTCAAGAACTGAGCTCCTGTGGCTCCTTAACGCTTCAAGAGAGCTGTGGATATGCAGAGGAGCACAGTCCAGGCAGGACCAGAGCCCAGCTACCTGTGGCTGCCACAGCCCCTTCTCCAGGGACCCTCAGGAGCCATACTGGGATCAGCTGGTGCAGTGACAACTCACACCCAGGCAAGTCACAAAACAAACAGCTTCTCGGAGTGGGGGCGCCCACACCCCACTCCCCTGCACAAGACCTTCTCTCTCCCTAGTGCTGAAGGAAGCTGGTCAGGGAAACACCGGACACACAGTGCCAAGAAACACAAGACACACACACCAAGTGTGCACACACCCCTCCACAGCCAAAGATTGATGGGGTTTCCCAGCCTGTATTTTGACAAGAGAGAACTCTGCTCCCAAATGTACAAGTGCATGTACGGTCCCAGCATCTCGACTGGACACCTCAAAGAGCAGAGACCTAAACGACTCTTTGGTCTCAATTAAAGTTAACAGAGGAGAAGGAATACCAATTCCCATCAATTTGTACTGCATTGGAAGCTGGTTTGACCTCACATAGCCCCAGTCAACCGCTTTAGGACCGATGTCAGCTTAAACGCCTTAGGTAGGCCAGAGGCACACCCAGAAGCAGACAAAAACCTCAGGGGGATAAACTGCTTACTGCAAGGGGATCAACCACTTGACAGCAGAAGAAATCCTCACAGTTATCCCCACTCAGAGGGAAAGGATCCAGGCCATGGTTTCCGACTCGACCAGAGCATTGTGGAAGGGAAAAACATTGGCCAGGCCCAGCTCCTCACTCTGAACTGAGCAAACTGCCCCGTGATGCCAGCGGGAGAGCACAGAGCCAACGGACGGGCGAGCTCGTCGTGCAGCACAGCTGGGGCCGCTGGCTGCTCTGGAGCTCAGCTGCCTCAGATCTTCACGCCTTTTATAGGAAATGTATTTATTTATTTTAATCTCCTGTCTTTCACATCGCATTTGTAGGCAGTCAAATATTTTGAGTGAAAACTTCAGAGAAAACCCCTCTTTAAATGGAACAAACATGCAACCAGAAGCAAGCAAAACACAACACGGGAAAATAAAGGCCCACTTGTACATCAGCTCTATATTTAGATCCTGCTTTACAGGACTTTAAAAGAAACTTGGAAGACGAGTTATGGTGATGCTTGGTCCAGCCCTAAAAAGCTTCAAGCGATTTGACACAGCCCTGAAATAGAAATTCTGATGTTTCAGCCCGCAAGCTGCACAGAGCAGATACTGTTCAACAGTACAGTAACTGTCTTCTACCAAACCTCTGCCTGCCCCTACGGTTCCTGGATTAATGCTTCCCTGCAATTTTCAGCAGCACTTTTAAACAACAAGTGCAGTGTCGGGCAGCCTCGTGCACTTTGATGGGTTCAGGATAGCTGAAGAATTTGGGGAACCAGACAGGACTGCTGTCAATAGCAGAAAGACAGAGACACTGCTGCTACACCCAACGTGCCGCGCACGGGATCCTCCCTCACGAAGAGCAAGTCTGGTTCTGCCCCAGGAGCTGGGTTTGCCCAGCACGGCAGATAGACAAATAAACCCACACACACTTAACCCAGGATTTGTGTCACTTCCTCAGAGTGATGCAGCCACAGTACAGACCTTACACAGCTCATAAAATGCACCCACCCATCTCTGTGGGCATGTGCTTTATTACCAAAGCTGTGGCAATGGAAATCTTTTCAGAACATGACTACCACAAAACAACCACCACCACCTCCAAGCAGCTCCTTTACAGTCCCAAATAATCCTTTCTCCTTCTAAAAACAATGACATTAAAAACAGAAAAGGAAGGAAGGTGTATTGGGAAGGTGAATTAAGAGGGCAGTTCAAGTGCAGGACATGGGGTTGGATTTTTGGGACCATGCTGACACCTTGCAAGCCGAAGTAATTAATGAAAACAAGACTTAGACCCAAGCTACTGAAGCAAATTTTAGCCTAGATCCTTGGCCAAGAAGCTTTCAATCATAAAAGTGTAGACTATAAAACCAGCAGGTGCTAAAGATGCCCCAGCGAGTGACATGAAGTAGCAATGGTACAAACAGTTCACACAACAGAGATGACAACTCCCCCGAGCACTTTCCTCCTCTTCAGTCACAGCCGCTGCAGTTGCTGGTTTCACATCGGCAGCACTGGACTGGTGAAGCACAAGTAGGGAGACACAGCAAGAGCTCTCGGAAGTGAAATGTACCCCTTCTGTCTGAAAATAAAACTGGACTGGAGCTCAATACCAACTGATCATCTTATAAAGGGCTATCTGTCTTTTAGCAGCAGCCTGGGAAATTGAGAAATTATGGAATAGCCTCATTTTTGTTTACGGGTTTGTTTTTAACAGATGGGAATGAGAAGAGAAACTAAGCAAGCATAACTCACTCCTTTCGCTTATTTCTCCTCAATGAAGCAGCCAAGACAAAAAGGTTGTTTCCTAAGCACCTGCAGCGTGATCCCTGTGTGTCACTGCACCCTAACACACAGCCTTACAGAAGCTGGAGCCTGAATTCAGCAGGCAAGGTGAGAAATTCCCAGGTGAAGCCAGAGTACCCTTGTGCCCATCAACCACTTTCAAAGGTGAAAGCACTCCACCCTCAGATTTAGGGCAAGCAGCCCGTCTCTCTTGCCTCTGATCAGTTTGCCCTCTCCAACAGGAGCGTGAGGATCCACCTGCTGCCCAGCTCCACTGCAAGAGCAGGCACTGCGTCTCCACTGCCCATAACTGGCATCTCATGTTGACAGTGGGATGGGAGAAAAAGCCCAGCTGATCCTTGTCTAAGGTTGCAGCTTGATGCCAAGGTCTCCCGCAAGGTCTGACAGCGTGGCACCATGGTTACCAAGACAATGCAAGGCACAAAGCCCTTCCGTATATCTAATTCCTTTACATTCCACCATTCCACCAGTTCCTTTCACATAACAGGGATGAGCCCCACTATTTTACAAATGTGGCTGTTTGTCCAATGTCCAAGTCTTCCCACTACTTCTAAACTTTCTGAAACGTACAGATGTGCTGTATTTATGTTATCTGTTACCACCAGGACACGTGGCAGAAAGACAATGGCTAAGATCAGGGTACTTTGTTCAGCAGTGAACAGTCTGGCACTAGGAAGAGCTAGATTAGTATCCAGTGATGCCCTGACTTCCTCCATGTTTAAACTGAGATGGTATCTACATACGCTCAGAACTTGGAAGTGAAAGTTAGAAAAAACTATTTGGAGAAGTGTGGGCAGGAGTAGTTGTTACAGGTACCATTAACTCAACTTCCCTTAGGCCAGCCACTTGCCAGAGAGTACACACTCAGCCAATCCATTTCCAGGGCAGGGAGAGCTGGGAAGTGAACTGGGACAGTCTACATAACTGAGGACAGAGTTGTTCGATTGCAAGGAGAATTCCAAAGCATCATTCAAGAACAGCTTCCTGAGACAAGGAAAACGAGACACATTTAAGTTACTACAGAAACAACCAAACCCCACAGCCACACACAGCACCAGAATTTCAGAGTAACAGAGATCCAAGATCCCCAAATTCTTGCACATTTCCTCATCATCACCAAGCCACAATGCCCCATTTAGCAATCCAGTTTTTAAGAATACCATGCTTTACTCCTCTTTCACCTTTCTTACTCCCAATCCTTTAACCTAAGCTTCTGCAAGGGCACAGAAAAAACCTGCATCAGTCACTAACTCATCACGTTTCTTGTTTCTCCCCTACATGCTCCCTCCAGCTGTGCTTTCATGGATGTCAGTCCCAGCAGCCAGCCTTCAGTCGAGCTTAGACAGTAATTGACTTGGCACCTTCTTCAACTTTTATGCATGATTGTTTTGAGAGCATATGGGTAGGAAGGTCATTGTATGGGGGCATCCCACACATCCTCCACTTCTCTTAAAACCATGAAATACAACATCCCATCTGCTGTCCAGGTACTGCAGCACAGGAAGCATGAAGACAAAGCAGAAGCCGCTCACTCACAGGCTGTATGAAGACAGTCCGGGGTCTCATGCTCTACATTGAGCTGAACCTGCTCTGCAAGCTTCTATGGAATAGCATTTGAATAAATAAATACAAACAAATCTGTAGGGTGATGCTCTCTGACCTCCAGCACAAGTGGCCACGCTGCTGGTTCATCAGCCCGAGCAGTTTCCGCTGCTCCTGGAGCTCCATGTTTGCAGTGGGAAGGCAGCCGGGTCACTGCACCGCAGCAGACCACGAGCACACCTCTCCCATTATTTGGGGTCTTTTTTTGTTGTCTCAAATCAGTCTTCCCCTTTAAGTCAAATTCTGGGTTTTCCTGTTGTTAAGGGCTGGGATTCACTGCTCCAGCCTGGCTTCCTCTAGGATGCATGGGGAGGAGAGATAAGCCCTCCCTTCAGCCAGTGCTGACCCCAGATAAGCGCAGGGGCTTTATTATTTCCCACCTGGTCTCCACCAGCACAACACAGGCAAGGATAATCTGAAAACCTGACAGGTTGAGGAGTGGGAGCAGCAATTGCTTCCTCAGCAAGGCTCAGCTTACTAATGAGGTTTAAGCAACACAGTACATTATTTTAGGCTCAGGAAGTAACCAAATCTTGTAACTCCACAGGAAAGAAAACCCTTCTCCTCCCTAGCAAAACTGAGGGCAAATCGCTGATGTGCAGACCCATTCTTTGGGGAGCAACATGTCCTGGCATGGTGGTTTAAGCCAGCCTTTAGCCACACCAACCTCCTTCAACACAAAGGAATCTGAAGAGCACAACCTAACAGGAGGAAGTTTGCCATCCCACTCTCTGCAGGGAGGCACTGGCAGCAACACAAGCATCAGAGGGGACTGAAAGAAATAGAAAAGGGGGAGGACTTAAAACTACATTGCAGTTCTAGCGCTTCGACAAATGCCAGGAAATCCCAAAGTCCTGTCTCTTATTTTGTCCTAACTCACAATGCTGTGACTTAAGAAGCGAGTGTGAGAAGGTATTTGGTGCACCTCAACCATGTGTGCTGGTGCCGACAGGTAGAGAACAGGGCTCCAAACAGCACAGCTGTATAACGTCATGATTTCTTATCACCTCGAGTTCCACTGGAACAGGTACACTTCAACAATATCCTTGTCTGATACCTTCCACCCAAGTCACCCAGCAGATCTTGCTGGAGAGAAGCTTGGCCCCTGGAATCGAAGAGCCAGCATCTGGAGAAATACAGAGATTAACTGAACTCCTAAACCTGTTTCAGCAACTGTGCTTCTCATTTATGCTCGGGCGCTGCGTTCTCCAGTGCTTTTAAGTTGTTGCCACATTCCTGAAGACAGCTCTGGGCATGGCAATTGCCATTATGGAAACAGTGTTTAGACGTACACTGAAATAAAGCCTCAGAAATGAGATGCGAGATAAGTCTACACTATCCAACAGCTGGAAATTCTTAGTCAAACAGCTGAGACAATGTTTCCGCACTAGAAGAACAGGCTCTGTTCATCAAACACTGCTTCGTACCTCATGTAGATTCCGTCTGTGCTCCCACTTCCAGGCTTGTTTCTCCTGCTGAACAGAATCCTATGCGGATGCTCGTAAGCACTGATCCTCAGTAGATGATCTACATTTCAGAGACATTTCTAATCTGAATTCCTGAAGTGATCCCTACACACAATGCACCAAAGTATTTACTGCAGGCTTCAAAATGTATAGGTCTGGCCTCTCCCTCAGAAAGTGGGAGCTTTCGCAATGAAATGTTTGAGATACTTATAAAGAAATACAAAAGCGATTTTAAAAATAAAGATTCTTGTAACTAATTTGAGAAAGTTCTTTTACAGAAGCCAATGGGACTATATGTGAGAAGATGTGGTTAGAACACTAAAAACACTAGAAGAAACAATAAAAAGTCAAATACTGAAGTGCTTTGGAGCACGTGCTCCTTAAGAGATAGGAAAGTCGTTTCCAAAATAATCCAATTCAAAACACAGCAAACCTAACCCCTCCAGAAACACAAGCACACCCAGCAAATGCTGTCAGTATGCTCGAGCGGGCACAGCTTGGACCTGCAGACCATTTGACCTATTCTCATTCTTTATAAGAATCCATGAAACAAGACACTTGGATAAGCAAACCCGAATATTTTCTTTAATCAATGCCCCCCAAAGGAGCGCTGCCAGGCTGCCCGTCAAATCAGAAAAAAAAAGTAAAAGAAAGGGTATTTTATTTAAAATAGAACACAGAAACAGTTGTAAAATAACAGGAAAGTCCCCTTCTGTGAGAAGGAGAAGGAACCTTGCAGGAAGCACTGAAAGCAGGTTCAGGTGTGACATGTTTCACAGCCCACAGCACACACACCCGTGGACAACTTACACCACCGTTACATGTTCAGGGAAATGAGGGCCTGCGTGGAGCTCTGCAGGAGCCCTTGCCTCCTCACCTGATGCTGGAAGAGAAGGCACAGCTCAGCCTCTGCACAGCCCCTGCCCTGAGCAAGGAGGGCTCCCACCTTCGGGACAACATGCACATAGGTCACTGGGGCAGAGGAGGATGTGATGCTCCAGGTGATCAAACTGCTCTGCACAAATCCTGCACACGTAGCACGTTTTAAAAGTTCTGCAGGCCTGCAGGGGCAGAGCTCTCACGCTGGCTAAACAAACAAATTTACATTGTGTGTAAATGGACAATACTGGGTGCCAAAACACCCGCAAGTAAATGAATGGTTCCTGAAACTGGAGTCTCAAAGGAGCTCACACTGCATGCCGTGCACAGAGAGGGGAGATAAGGCTTCACTGCTGGAGCACAAGATATTCTGCATGTTGTGACACAGAAAAAACAAACAAAATTAACATTCTGCAAGACATTTAAAGCACTGGATAATGCTGCAACATCAGAACTATATCTTTTACAGCATAAAGGAGTGTACTTGCCTTGCTTTTAGAAAAGTACAAAATCAGATTTCCCAGAGAAGGAGCCTCTCAGCATTGCTACAGGAGAGCAAGACAGACCAGGCTGCCACAGCGACCCAGGAGAACCAGACAAGTACAGTGTCAGCCATCAAATTGCACGTGCATTTGCCTGCAATTACAGCTTATTACAGCTGCAGTCAGAACACAGTTATTCAACAGACTCTGGAGACATCAGCCTCCTGGAGAGCATGAAACAGTTTTTCACCACCAGAAGAGCCAGCTGCCTGAGGATTACTGCAGACATAAAAACCTCCTTCCCGCTACCCCACCTCACCGTGACAGCAAGGGCATCAGGTTGATGGGACCAAGGACGAGCCACAAGGCTGTTCAAGCAGACATCAACAGAGAGGCAGCGTGGCAAAGAGATGGTTCTGAAAGCAATCACCCTAGAGGCACCAGAGATCACAAAGGACAGATGCCAGCCCAGATGAGGAACCCTGCCTGACGACAGGTCCACACACATTCACGTATTGCAAATCGCTACAGGAAAGAACCTTGCAACACCACACACTCTATGTGCTTCTTCTCTGACATGTGGAATTAGATCAGGTAGGTGTTTCTACAGCTGGAGTTCTGACCAAGCAGAACTGCCTTAACAGCGAGGAGTGGTCACGGAAGGTCAGAAGGAGCTACTGCCGGCAGGATAGGTCCCAGCTCACCAGCCCGGTTGGGAAGCGCAATGGGAACAGCACTGTTGCACCAGCACGAGCGGGCGGGGCACTTGCAGAGATAAATCAGGTGACTGAGGCCCTCCCAAAGGCAGTTTGGTTATTGACTCACCCTTGACTCGCACCAGCTTTCAGCTTCAATACAAAGGCTGACCTTGATGAAGCCATGATAGCGGACTGGCAAAGAGATGCTACAGAAAAGTAAACCAAAAGTGCAGATTTTCCATCAAGCAATTCCATTAATTTTCAGTTACAAATCTAGCTTTGCAGCTAAAAGACAAGAGCATCCCATGAAAAGGGTGTCCATAACTCACCATCGCCATAAGAGAACAAACGGAGTCAGCTGTAACAATTTAGCTTTAAAACATTCTGGAATCACACTCGAATAAATGCTGTTATAATCTGCAGACAAACGTCTTTTCAGCAAAAAAGTTGGCTTCTGTTGTTTTCACCTGCACAAACCAATATGAGACACGAGCAGGGCTTCATAGCTCATGCTACGGCACCAGGTTTCATGCAGACAATGCTTCCAATAAGCCAAGCAGAGCTCTGGAGACCCTTATTTTTCAGGGTTTCGTGGGTGTCCATGACACATTGTGATTTTCGAGGTTACAGGATATTCTCAGACGTTTCAACTCACGCAGAAAAAACATTTCCCCAAAACAAATGTATTGGCACTTTCAGGAATGTGAAGTGTGCTGAGCTTGAACAGGGGATGTGGTTCCTGCTAAACACAAGGAGAGAACAAGCCGATGCAAGAATCGCCTCATGTTTTGCCTGGGATGTAGAAATAAAACTGAATTAAACCCAGAGAACTGTGCAACAACTACTGTCCTCTCAAGTGGCATCAACGTGAGAGGTGCAGAAGCTCCAGAACTCGCTGTGCACTCGAGGCCAGGCAGCCACCACACTGTTCTGCCGATGGCTTGGCAAATGATGCAGGAAGGGGATGGATGTTTACAGGTGACAGAGTAACCACCGAGACAATGCACACAACTTCTGAAAAGCAAACTAGACCCTCAAAATCTTCCCCCTAAGAAATAACCCTTCTTCAGACACACACAACCACCTTTGCAAAGGCACTTGTACGCTAAAATCAAACTAGTTCTCTCACAAACACATCTGTGTGGCTGGCAGAGGAAATTCCATCCTGCCATTCTGGGCAGAAAAGGGCTGACAATCCAAAGGCTCCATGGTGTGTTTGCAGCAGGATTCCTGCTGCTCCTCACTGCAGCAGACAAAAATGCAGGAATCCCCACTAGTCCCCGAGAAACCAGCACCAGAGCATCCATCACTCTCCTCCCCAGCTCCCCTCCAGCACCCGTAGCACAGCACAAGTATCTGAAGTGGCATGGAGCCATCAGCTGTGCCCACGAAGCGAGGAGACAGATGGACAGACAGCTTCTGTGCCTCTAACAAGGCAGCTGCAGGGGATGGGGGTGTTTGCCCCAACCCCCAGGGAGAGCATTGGCAGCTGTGGAAAAAGGGATTGCAGAAAACAGGAGAGGCAATGGAACAAGCACACAGATGCCCATGGACTGACGTCCTCTCCTTCCTTCCAGCTTGCAGCTATTTATTCTGAGGGCTAATTTTTAATGTTGGGGAAATGCCAAGTCCACCTAAGGCTGGAGAATTTAGAAAAGAAGAACAGCGCAGCCCTGCCTGCAGCCGTCCCAGGATGACAAGAGGAGAAAAGCCAGCCCCAGTGACCCCTGGCCTTCCCCAGCTGGTTTTGGGCAGACCCAGGGCACCAAAGCCTGGAAGAACCCACAGTACCACCGAGCGCCACGTGGGCACTGGCTCACTGCCGCAGGAGCCTGGGCCTGCCCCACAGCCAGGCAGCCGGCACGCAGATCCCACAGCGGGGTGGGCAGCAGGCTCCCACACCACGGGCAACAGGCAGAGCCAAACCAGTGCCAAGTGAAAAGCCACAGCGGAGCCGGTAAAAGTGCTCGGCAGAACCCAGCCAGAACCAAGGGCAGTGCGTTAGGAGGGCGGTGACAGCAGCAAGTGAGTGTATGCAGCAGGAAAAGCTACAGTTTCCCTGAAGCCACGTCCTCTGAGTGCACTCCTTAAAACATAAGAGAAAATGGTAAGCAAAGCTAGTGCAATAACTGTGGGAGAAACAACAGGAGAGCCAATAGAACACGCCTAGATAACACAGTGTGTTTCCTTCTTGAAATTGTCCTGCACATTCCCTGGCTCTCAGTGTTCCTCTGGCTGAACAACCACCATCCCTCTAAAGCTCAGCAAGCAGCAGAACTCCAATGCAGGCACAGTGTGCTCCTCTCCACATCGGCCCATCCTGCAGCTCACAAGCTCAGTTTGGAGCTCCTGCTACAGCACAGGCACCGAACACCCACACAGCTCTGCCCGGTCCTCAGTGCCTCAGTTGCTCTGCCAGCTGGTTGCTGTGCACACCCCAGCGAGAGGACAAGAAGGGCAGGCAGCAGCAGTCTGAGCACTCGACCCATGGATTAAGAGGGTCAGATGAGGCAGATACATAAGCAGCAGCACCCCGAGAAGTCAAGGATGGACGTGGCACTGCAGAGGCCAGAGTGCAAGAGATTCCCAAAGAGCATTCCTCGAACACTTACAAAGTTTACAGACACACAAGTAGTGGCTGAAACAGGCTGAAACTCGCTAAAAATACACAAGTAAAGTTCTCCAGCCCTGATGTAGTTACAGTTAAATAATTAGTGCTATAGAGCCATACACCACTAACAGAAGTCATGAGAAAACAACAAACAAACAGGCAGGTCACCCCATTTTTCACCTGCCCTTCTTGTACCTCTTTATCAAGCTCTGCAGCACCCAGGTCACTGCCCCATCCCACACAACCACAAGTGCCACGCCTCACCCAGCTGTTCATGGGCATGAGACCACTGTTTCCACTAACACAGGCTCCAGTTTGGAACAAAAGTCCATACCACTTATTTCTTCCCTCTGGCCATTCCAAAGGAGACATTTACAGCTGCAGGAGCTTCCTTAGCCACACCCGTGCCCAGCTCCAGGAAAGGCATCCAAACCAAAGCTCTCTGGAACCCACAAACCCAGCCGGAGCTCTTTAGGCTCTTGGCTGTTCCACATGGAGAGAACTGCCACGGGTGGAGTTCAGACACACCCACAGGCAGCTCTGGCATGGATTCGTCTCTCTTTGCGTTAAATAGAGTTCTAACCAGTTTACAAAGGAAATCACCATCTGCACCTTTCACGAAAAGATGATAGAAGTGGAGAGAGGCAAAGCACGTGCCCCCTGAGCAGTCCCACCCCACTCCACTGTGCCATGCTATACCAAAGGGTTCCCATTCGATTCAGGCTGTCAGCTGCCACAGTGCAACTGGTGTCTGTGGTCAGAAGACCAATTGCCATTTACCAGCCCCACAAACACAATCAGCAGAGGGGAGCTGAGGCCTGGAGCATGCTTTAGCACACTGTTTACCAGTTGTGGGTAAGCAGCCTTCAGTGCTCCACCAGCCACTCATCGAGTGCTGTGGTAACCTTGAGCTCTCACCCTTGCCAGCAGCACACCAAGCCTCCAACAATGTTCAGCAGGCAGAGAGGCTGCTGTTGTGCTCATCACCACTCCGTCTGCTCCCTCGCAAACAGCAGCTCTCCTGGTGTGTGACTGGACGGTGACTGTCCCATCGCCTGTTATGCACAGCAATCAATGAGCAGGGCCAGAGGCAGCCAAGTGAGAGCAGCAGGCCAAAAGCAGCTCCTGCTGCGCACCCCGACTACTCCTCACTCGCCTCCTATGCAGCCGTCGCTCCTCCACCCCTTGGCTCTGAATGACAACACAGAAGCAACACTCACTTCTCACAGTCAGAGAAAAACGAGGCCTCTGCAAACCACAGGTGGGTATAAATGATATCCCATCCAGAACTCGCACTGGAGCCGAGGCAAGGCACATGATTCTAAACCTTCTTTTAAAAAAGACACAAACCCAGAACAAAGAACAAAACCAAGGCAGGAGGGACCACAGCTCCCCTGCTTTTAGGCCTTCCTCTCCTCTCCAGTAGCTCAGGACAACCCCTGGCAACTCCAGAGTGCAGTAGCTCCTTTTCCTTGACAAGCCCCTGGCTGCTCTGTGGGGCAGACCCACGGAAGTGGGGGTTCCATTATTTACAGGGCCCTCCCTTGTGTTCCCACCTCTTGTTTTGGAGGGATTGTGTTTCCTGTTTCCACTGCTCTGCCTCCATTTGTCATTCACCACAGCCATTAAAGCAGGAGGGAAGCGCAGGGGAGCAGACTAACACAAAGCAAACCTGTACACTTCAGCGAGCAGAGGATTAGGTGTCACCTCTTCCCCTGCCTCAGCCTCACCTCTCTCTCCATACCCTCCAATGGTGTGTGAACATGGTTCATCCTCTAGCATTCACACAGCTCCAACAGGCCAAACATTTCGGGATGGATCAGAGAGGCAACACGTTCCTCCTGGTTTGTGACAGTCACCTCCCTTCCCCTCTAGCTGGTTCTTTCTGGATCATCAACAACTTGGTTTGGAAACCTCTGCCTGTACCTTGTAGAAATGGTGCCAGAGCATCCAGATACCCTTTCTCATTATGCTGTGGGTTTGCAGACATCATCTACCACTACCTCAGTGCTGGGTCCCCAATTTTCAGAGAAATGCAATCAGAAAATAAAAGAAAGAGGAAGGAGTCCTGGCAACAATTTAGAAGGATGCAATCCACAGAAGTGCTGCCCTTTCCTCAAGGCCTTTGCTTACACATTGCCTGGCAGCAGTCTCACAAACCTGCTTTGATGCTTTGATGGAAGTTGCATTTACAACCTCAGATGCAGTGTAGGTGCTACAATTCCACCCATACTTGGTACAGCTGCAGCCCACAGCAGAAGCACAGTGATCCCTGGGCAATGAATGCTTAGGGCATCACTGGGTAATGGGAACTGCGACAGTGGAGCACAAGGAGTCGGTGATAGCTGGGGATGGAGGGAGAGGAAAGGCTGAAAAGCAAAACGTTGCAACAGGGACAGGAGACGCAGAAATAAAGTGCATTTGGGTTCCGAAGGCAGCTGAGGGTACAGCACAGCTACATGGCTAAGCCAGTCTAAAGAGCGGTTGTGGGTTCATACAGCAGCATATCACACACAGAAAGGGTTCCAGCCCACATATCAGAAAGCAATTAGTGTTTAATTAGGCTTGAGATAGAGAGATCAGCACCAAAGAGGCAACTAATCACACGTGAAACTGAACTATGGATGATGCATACAGACAAGAGACCAGAAGAGACTGGAACAGGAAAGGACACTGAGCTGGGACAAAAACACCACAGCCATAAGCTCTGTCAGCAAAGAGGGAAGTCAGCATC
The DNA here is from genome assembly GCA_033558185.1 of Dromococcyx pavoninus. NCBI lineage: Eukaryota > Metazoa > Chordata > Aves > Cuculiformes > Neomorphidae > Dromococcyx > Dromococcyx pavoninus. Next base: position 69,355 of record JAUMJL010000582.1, read on the forward strand.
TGAGATGATATCCTGAGAAAGATGCATGTCTGCTCCCAGCCACCACGCAGAAGTAATCTTACCTGATGGGACTAAAAAAATGAACAGATCTCAGTGGTCAAGAAAAGAGTAAATCAAATCACAGCGAAGGGTCAGGAGACAGACTTGGACTCCGTATCTGACAGCTCAGATTGCACTGGGCAGATTGCAGCTCAGATTTGCAGCTGGGCAAAAGGGAGAATAACCATAACGATAAAGGCAATTATCCCCCACAGAAATCAAGTCCTTCCTTCTACTGCAGGAATCCTACCAACACCAGCTCAACAGGAATCTGGTCCTCTCTAACAAACGGGGTGACCATGAAGTCCATCGCATTGATGCCTGTGCAGAGGGTGCTCTGCTGATTTAAAGCCTACCAGGGGTAAGAGGAGATGCATCCACAGAGGGCTTAACCTGCGGGGCTGCTCACAAGAAAGGCAAGAGAGCTGGTAAGCACTGCTCCACTCATGGTGCATTTCCTGAGGGCTGGGTACTTCTTTGTCCTTTGCCCAGTACCAGCTCCTTTCATGACACTAGTGTAAGCAGGCTCACTACATGGACTGGGTTAGGGAGCTGCTGATTAATGGCATTAGCAACTTAAGTTTTTAAACTTCTCCTTAAGAGGATGGACAAGCAAACGGCACAGTAAAGGAGCTTCGGAAACATTAACACAAAAAAAAAGGTACAAGGACCATAAACAGACCATCGAGAGCAACAACCTGGGCTAAACTGCTGCAAGGAAGATGCTGACAGTTTGTAGGCTTTGCTGGTGATCACAGCCCCAACACAGCTGTGTTCCTCTGCTGAGCCAGTATACCAGCTTCTCACACTGATCCTACAAAAGAACATCAATCAGACCTACCTGAAAGGCTTTAAACTTTAGGAAGAGTAGTGTTCTGGCAGGAGACTACTGGTTAGTAAGTTACTCCAAAACACAAGTGACCTTGACTGTAAACGCACCTTTTCAAGCTGTTAGAAAACAATACACCAAAAAAACCTCAAACCAAACACAAACCCACCCCCAAAAAAGCCCAACATACTAAACCTGCCTTTGGAGAAATGTAAATAAGAAAAGCCAGTTAGCCTAGAAGTCAACCCTGTAACACAGGAAAACTGGAATTTCTTTAATTCCCATCTCCGTTTTTGTTCCCAGCTGGAGGCTGGGTTGGTTTCTTAAGTAAACTCAGGTAGAGAATAGACAGAATTTCCCTTACATGTTCTCCTGCCATACTATTTCTGTAATGCAAAGTATCATTCCATTAACAACAGTTATGAGCAAAAGAAGTGTCACTTGCACTGTAGTAAGTGAACAAATTCAACCCCCTGGACCTACTGCGCCAGGTGCCGTAGGAACGGTTGGAGAGAAAGACAGACAAGAGAGCTTCCTATTAAGGAGACTGCTAATGAGTCACAAACTCCTTCATAGATTCAGTCTATTTACATGCATTAGTAATTAAAAATAGCTCTTTGGTTAGTTAGATGAAAGCAACCGTGGTCACCAGCATGGTTCTTCATCTTTCACCTTCCTCTTCTGTGAAGAACAACTTACAGTGAGCTTCCCCCCTGCCTCACTCCCTAGACAAATATAGGATCCTTTCATGAATTTTTTTTAAGCCAACCTCCAAACCAGTTTTTGTCATGTTAAACTTACAAGTTATGCTTTTAAAAGTAAATAACTGACCCTACTCACAAGTTTCACACAGCCTTTAATATCATTAAAACTAGATTTCAATATACTTAAAGCAAACACTGAGATTTTTTACAGACAGGACTCCCAGCCTCTCAAACACCACTGCTTTCTACACGCCTGCTTCTCTAAAAAACATTCACCCACCCAATTTTTGCTTTATGGAGAACCTGCTGCATTCCAAAGGGCTGTGTGCTCAAGGCTGTAATGTTCTTTTCCAGGCATTTTGCTGACTCTTTCACTGCCAAATCCAGCCCTTCGCAGGATGCGCTTGTTTGCAAGAGCTCCAAACCTGAGACATTACATCTAGGCTGCACAGCTCGCTGACGGGAAGATGGAGACTGCTGTTTACTTCAGTCAAAGGGGAAAAGTGTGTCACTTCGTGTATTTTTAAACTCAAGAATTAATAATTGACATTTGCCTTCACATGGTCCTTTGATCCAAGGCAAAACAAGCTTAGGGGATAAAGCACAGCTGCCCCTGGGTCAAGCACTGGACAAGGGCCTCCTGTGTAAGGTGGGGAAGGGAAGGAGTTTGCCCTTGCAAGATGGAAACCACCTCCTCCAAGCCCTCACAGAGCAACCAGACATTCCTAGTACGATCTGAGACCAAGCTGCAGGCAACACATGGTGAACAGCCTAAGTGGCTCACTGCTCCTGGCATTCCCCTCCCTGTGCCCACAGTGCTGCCACCTCCCCAGCACAGGCAGGACAGAACTTGACAGCAGCAGGTTCCATCTGAACCATCTTCAAGGACATAAACAATGCAGTTAAATGCACTGGAATACCCAACAGTGTCAGAATAAACCTGTTAAAGGGATTATTCTACACACTAACTCGTTTCCCCAACAGCTGCATTTGTTGCAAAAGCCCTTTAAGGAACACGAGATAAGGAACTCTCCTTGGGGCTGAGGCCTGGCAGAGTATATACAGGAGATTCAGGCCTGAGAGACAAAACAGCTATTTCTAAAAGAGGTCTGGCAAAAGAGAACCAGACCCTTCTCCGCTGGGCTGTTCAAGCTGCCTCAGATATTAATCCTATTTCAGGAATACAGGGAGTGCTCTGGGCACAATGAGTCAGCAGGGTGGGGCGTTTTTTCCATTTTTGTGGACTGAAGGGGAACAGAAAGAGCAGAAGAAGCTGGAAGTCAGCAATGTAGCACCTGGCTTCTGTGCAGGCAGGAATTCAGCAGGGTTAAGCCAGAGGAGCTCAGGGATCTATGCAGAGCCAGCACTCGCAGGTAAAAATAGAAGTCTGATCTGGGAGTCGAGTAAATATCCTAAATAAAATGGAAAAGAGAAACAGCAGAAATGTCTCAGTGCCGTACACTACCTCTGTCTCCTCCTGACGACCCTTGCCCCCTCTTTGTGCCACACCAAGCTTTTTAAGCAAATCACAGTGTTTGACCCAAGCACAGGCACCGTTAGATCAGGACAGTGAGATTTTCTATTTCACAGCACACAAGTGCAGGAAGGCCTAGCGACAGCCTCAAACTCCCCTTCCCCAAAAACACTCAGCAAGGGAAAATATTCACGCACTGTGTAGTTGTGAGATGTAACAGTGCAGATGTCTCATTACAGTAATTACATCATTAAATCAAGGATGAACTCTTAGCCCATCAGCACTCGCATGTGCACTCCTAGAAACCAAACACAAGTTACTTGAGGTGACCCACTCTCCTCTGAAAGCCATGCTGACCCGACATCCAGAGTCCTCCTCCCAGATGACTGATGACCTAGAGTCTTCCAGCAGAAGTTCAAGAGCTTTTAGATTTAGTAAAAAGGAATAATTGTATCTTCTTTTCCATTTCCTCCTGGCCATAAACAGTCAATGTATCTGCTGATGTAACAATTAAAACCATGAAATACTTGGCCAGGCAACTGAAAGGGGAGTCAGTCGCAAGGACTAGCATGTCAACTGGTCTGTCTCACAGACAATACTGACTGCCACTGTATCCTTGCCCCCATTTCCAGTCCCAGCACTCAGGTTCATTCTATTTCAAACACCAGATCTTAGCTTGCTTTTCCCCTGCCCTGAACAGCAGAAACAAGGCAGCCGACTGGGACAGAGGTGCTCTGCTCCAAGCATTCCCCGACCTCTTCCTGAAACCCAAAGCAGCCACCTATTCAAATGTGAAAATGCTGAAGTTAAATAGGACTTCTTGGCATTCCCCTTCCCATTATTACTGGAATTCACAGCCTCAGCATCCCAGCAGACCAGGAGTTTGAGCACATGCTGTCTTTCAGGGAATTAAACTCTCCCCTCCAACACCACCATTCAGCTGCTGCTCCCACACAAACATCAGAGGAGGATGAATGAGATCCATGGTCAGAGGGGTTCTGTGCTTTGGTTTGGGGAGGTTCATGCGTTTTGTTTGGTTTTGGTTTGGGAAAAAAAAAACTAAAAAAAAGCCAAACTAAATTCCCAGGTCTCAGCAACAATCCTGCAAGTGAACAGTTGCTGGCACAAGCGCAGGGCAGCCACAGCAGGAAGCGTTATCACCACAGACAGTTCAAATCAAGACTTAGCCTCAAGGGGTATAATATGAAAATACTGGGAGACACACAATACATGGTGTAAGACAGGGCAGCCCTTGCTGATGCTTTAAACAAATAAAGAAAAAGAAGTAGTAAAAAGTGGAAAAAGCAGAGACTGACACATAAGCAGAACCAATCACAGCCACAGGCAGGCAAATGCAACCCAGATTTTGAACTTAATTATTTAGAAGGTTAACTGAATGAGTTAATAGAGACACAGTATTAAGAAGAAAAAGTTACAGTGGAAGAAAGAAACAAATTGTGGAAACTGGTGAAGGATGAGCCTCCAGCAACAGAACTGAGAGCTTTGTTGTGATTTGGCTTTTCTTCTTCTGTAGTGTTTTCCTTTAAAAGGTACATAAAGGTATTAACTTTCTAAACAGCTACAGATAAAGGAAGTTAATCCATTTCCCAGCTAAAACAGGTGTGATTCAGAAATGCCCCAAGCGATTCCAGGACACCAGGGCTCACCAAAACTCAGCTACGAGCTTGAGCTTCAGCATCTCAAAACACTGAGCTGCAGGCTTCCTCCTTAAAGCACTTGGAAACGTATTTATGCAAGTCACTACAAGAGATAAAAGCTTGTTATAAATCCAAGGCTGTTCTTCTTCTAAAGTTATCTTTTCACTCTTTACGTGTGTTTGAAAAAAACTTGCAAATGACTTATTCCTTACAACCGCAACACAGCAACCAGCAAGTGCTACGAACCAGGGTGGTTTGCGACGAGCATCAGCCCAACGCGGCAGAAAGCAGCTTTAGCACCAGGCCGCCACCACAACGAGCTGTGGGTCCAGCCACAAGAAAAACCCTGTTACAGAGTTCAGGTGAAACTTTCTGAGGGTGCTTGTGTTCTCATCAGTGCAGCTTTGCACCTTCATTGAAACCAGTCTGAAACGCCTGCACACAGAATAAAACACTGAAGTTCAAAAACGTCCTCTTTTGATTTCCCTTCTGCACACACATACTCAGAACGCACTGACAGAACAGATAATCCAGTCTCCTTCCTTGCTTTAAGTTGAGAAGCTGAGATGTCAGACCAGTACTGAAATGGGGGACTGGTACTGCCTGAAGAGGTGTGGAACCCTTTAGCCACAGCAGAATTCTATCACCTTTACATACTGAGCACAGAGCAAAGCAGAGCTTAGGTCACATTACTCTCTAATTCAGTATAACCGGGCAGCAAGACCACAGCAAATTATGGATAGGCTCGTTCTCAAGCCTCAATAAATCTGGGGTAACCAGGGTCAGGGCATGTTTGCAGAACACAAACCTGACAGGTCAGTCTCCCTCAGCTGCGATCACACCATGGTGTCACACAACTTCAGTTTGTCACAGTTGATCACCCAGCTGAAAGGAAAGCATCTCCCCTTCTGCTGTCTCACAGACTTTCAAATCACAACAGACGTTTTTCTCTCCATGTATACCAGAAAACCCCTACCTAACCAAAATTCATTCTGTCCTACCTCAGAGGACTGGACAAACTGAAGAAAAAGCATATCTTATGTAATCAGCATGTTATCACTTCTTCTTGCCTTTTTGCCCCTTAAGACAGCAGCAGGGCACTAAAAGGATCACTAGATAAAGTACAACTGCTCTCCAAACTGCATTAGTGTGTTCCCAGCACCCATTAAGGAGGCACAGCAGGCGCTTATGCATGGCTAACACTGTTCTCCAAAAGGGAAGAGAAACTCTAAAAGAGATTGAGGCACTGCTGTGTTTTCTTAAGAGAGATGACAATGATTCCATCCCTATCAGACGGAGAGGTCCAACAACCACCTCAGGAGAACACAAAGCAAGAAGCACAGAAGACACCAGAGAAGGGAACTCCCACACTCAAACATTTAACCCAGAAGGATTCAAAGGGAACAGTTTGCAGAGGAGATGAAGGGCAAGGACAGAGAAACATGCAGAAGACTTCCAACGGTGATCAACTCCCTTTCTCAGCATGTTATTTTCTGAAACTGTGTGCAGTAACACCAGTTCTGACTGTTACAAAACAATTTCAGGAGCAGAGCTAGGTTAGCAGGAAAATGAAGACTGCGATGAACCGAGGCAGCTGTATACCAACAGTCAGAGCCATGCTTCTCTGTGCCTTGGCTCATATCAAGCACCACTACCCAATCTCTTTTGGGAAGTTGGAGGCCAGCCAGGCCAGCAGGCCGTTACCATCCTCTGGGAGAGCTCACACCGTGCCATGTGACTGTAGGCAGTGCTCAGTGTTAGTATATCACACCTCACCAGTGACAACACAACCATCACATTCACTTTTTAGCAGCTCGGACACATTGGAAACGTGATGCTCCAGGGAATGAGGTATTTCTCTTCAGAACAGATCGTTCCAGGAGGCTGCTGGCCCACTTTAAAAGAACACATCGATGTGACTGAAGGGATCGTGGGGTTTGGGGGGCTTTTGTAGGGGGGTGGTTTGTTTGGTTTTTAACCTATCCTGACAACGAGAGCTTGCTGCAGCCTCACCCACGTGTGAGTTCAGAACAGGCACTCCTCACGCGGCTTTGCAGCCAAGGCAGTAACTGCTGATAACAGAATTGCTGGCACAGATCCCACTGGAGCTGCAGCTGCATTTCAGCGTGAAGCACAGGACACTCTAAAGTCCTTAAGAAGAACAAACAGACACAGCGAGCCAAGGCTGCCCAGGGCACTTCTCCACAAGCCAAGGACAGGTCACAAGCACAGAGGAGCTGCTGGGGTGCTCGCTATTAACTGCTGCAAGAGCTGCCCCTTGGCTTGGAGGTAACACTGGGTGATCCAGGGCAGCCTGTGGTCACAGACCAGTCTGCATGTGACTGGGGCTTCTGGATGCTTCAGAGTGAGACCCAACCTGCACAAGAGCTCCAAAAGACAATTATTTTCATATATATTATTTTTAAAAGAAGAAAGGTTGTGGTGGGTTTATTCTCCCTAGAAAATAATTTCTCTCTCCACAAAATACAAAAAAATACCCAGAAGCGATGAGGACTGGTGAAATGACTGCAAATAACAAACTAACAGAAGATAACAACTAGGCAAGGGGCATGTAATTCCAACGGGCACAATTCAGTAGTAAAACCAACAGACTGAACTTTACTAATTCACTCTTCCTTCAGAGCAATCACTGTAGCTCCTCACACACACTCCTCGTGTACTCATGTAGCCATGAGCAACCAGCTCAGCTCCAGCTGCCATGCTTGGGCAGAGCTTTCTCCGAAACAGATTCCAATTACATTGCAATAATCTGATTACTACCCCAGCCATAACCTGGTTAAGAGAGGGTCTGAGAGATACCCTTTTGGCAGCTGGGAAGAAGACAAAGGGGAGACATGCTCTTGTTACTTTAGGAACAGGAAGATTTGCAAACTGCAGCCAGATTTGGTGATGGAAATACACCACGCTGGTCCTACATAGGACAGTTTTGCTGTTCCAAACACACAATACAACTCAAACCAAGTTCAGGGAAGTTGGGGATCTGTAGAGTTGCTGCAGGAGTGGGACAGACTGACATTCAAGTATTTACTTACAATTTATGGTTACTTTCATATCACATATAATTTAAAGATATAATCAGGAAAGCAATCCACCTCGTTATCAGTGAGCTGTCCAAAACTTGCTCTGTAACTTCAGACATTCACATTGTTTTTCTAGAAGCACTGCGTTCACACACGTTTCACTCAGACTAATCCACGTCAGCAGTGCATTCTGCCACTCTACCTGCACAGCAAAGCTTCCATCCAACCTTTACCAGAACACCACTTCTTTTCCTCTGTGTGCCAGCAAGAGATTACTGAAGTCAATGATATTTCACCATCGAAAGAACAGGATCAGGTCCTTTTTGTTCCTTCCATGCTTATCTGACTGGGCAGAACAAATCAAAGAGGAGACATTAAAAAAAAAAAACTGTTAATCTTGGTTTCTCTGGGGGAAAGGAAGCTCCAGATAAGCCCCAGTCTGAATGCTCCTGAAGGGCAATATGCTTCCTTATGGTAATTGAAATTGAGCAATTCTCCTCAAACAGCTTGCCAAGCCTCACCTCATTAACCTTTATGGACTGACCTCCAAAATTCCTTGAAGCTGAAATACAGGTCCCTCTTGCCCCTGCGTGACCACTGTTTATCCCTAAGAGGCTGGGGAGAGAGGGCAGGCACTAGAGAGAACTGCAATACAGGCTGGAACTGGAAGATCGAGACCTGTTTCCAGGCTGTGACTGGGGCCCAAACCCTCACAGCCTTCTGTCTCCTTTGCTGGCCCATCCTTCAGAGAACCTGCAGAGTCAAACCTGGATTACAAGATTCCTGTGTTTAGGAGCCAGTATCAGTAGCTACAGTGTGCTGCCCAGTGTTCAAATAAGCATTGCCCTACCCACACTTGAAAGGTTCAGCAAATTTTCCAGTTACACCTTACTTTTGCCTTTCCAAGGCTGCTACTCGGGATGTCGACTCCCCATTCCACCCAACTCATTTCTCTACCTATGCTCACACCTCCAGGAACCTTTCCGGTGACAGTGAAAATAAGCTGTGAATGAAGGAGGGACTGAGCACAGCACTGAGCATTTTATCCAAGTAGCCAAACCAGAGACGTTAGACAAATGGAAGCACTTAGGAATGGCAGTAAAGCAATTCATTCCACAAAACAGTAGACTCTCAGCTTTCTTTGGACGTTAGCTTCACCGTGGACCACAAAAATGAGCTTCACATAGACAGATCAGTGGACATCAACACTCAGCAGTTGTCAGGAAGCCCTGAGATCTGGGGTGGTTTATACTCTTATTTCAAGGTGCTTTGTGATTGCAGAAGAACCTAAACTTTGGGGTGGGAGAAACTCCACGATCTAGGGTGAACCTAAGAAAAGCAAAAATAAAATCTATCTGCATACCATTACTTACACCAGACCCAAGGTGAAGGACAAGCAATGAACAAATCAACCAAACAGGACTGCAGAGTCCACTACAGTCACTGGGGACATAAGGCAGAAGCTCCACAGATTCTACTAAACTCAGTTGGAGAGACAGATATCTGGCAGAGAACAAGCAAGCTCTTCACTCCCCAGACTAAGAAGAGGGGAGTGGCAGCCCAAGCAGCTTGATAATCTCAAAAGCCACTAAATCGCTGGGAAGCAGGAGAGGGACAGCATTTAACCAGGATCTTGTCATCAGTGTTCCCAAGAAATCCACTGATCATGGCCCCAAAGGATTAGAACATGTTTAAAAAGAAACAGCAAATGAATTAAACAAGTGTGAGAGAAAATGTAAACCTCATTCTTGACCCAGTGTGAGGCACAGCCTGAAGGCAAGACCTGCAGCCAGCAGCCCTTAACATCCACAAGTGAGCTGCACATTACCAAGTTCCTATGTTTCCATCCTCAGGAGGAAGAATCACTACACTGAAGTCCAGCCAGTGGCTCAAAGGAAAGCTGTGTTTCTGAACAGCAGCAACAGCACTGACATGTTCCCTCACAATTGTCTCTGGACCACTAAAGCAAAGCACTTTGCAAACTGTACCTTGTAAAATGTACAGGATAGTGGAAGTCATGCAGAATTAAGAAACTTGTCCAAGACCTCAGAACATGCAAGCAACTCGGGAATAGACCCCTGTAAAAATTGGTACAAACAACATCCTGCAATGACAAGGTATTGCATGCTTGCTTGGGGCTTTAAAGTTAAGTACTGTCACAGATTACCTTAAAAACAGGAAATTCAGGCACTTGCCCACCTGGTCAGGTATTTCAGACATACAAAAACTGGAGAATCCACAGCTGTAAGTAAACCCACACTCTGATCAATTGAGGTAACAGGAATTTTGAGTCTGGCAGTGCACACAACATTGATAAACCCTAGCATTCTTTCTTCTATCTAATTCAAACTCAAAATATAGAGAATGCTCCATGATCAGAAAGGGACATTCAGCACTCTCACACTTGGTAGAGTCTAAAGCAAGTAAGACTTTACTACCAATGGAATTAAACCGCACATCTCGGCAAAATGGCCTCATAGTGAGCACCTGAAGAGCACCACTGCATCTTCTCAGCGGAATGGGCATCACTACTGCAGTGCCTTTTACCAAAGCAGCTTTGCATGCAAATACTATCCATGTGGACTCCAGGAAAAGCTTCCATGTTGTTATACAGAGGGATAAAATAATTGCACACAGAGAGCTATGACAGCATGCACTGATTTTATGAAGCACACTACAAAGCCAAGCAACAGCTCCAGTCTGCTCCTCAATTAACAAACTGCTACGACTTATAAACTGACCCAGCTGAAGCCACTGCGAGACCCCAACAGTGCGTAAGGGCACGATGCAGCTCTGCCTTGATGAGGAGCAGACAAGCACAACAGGTGGTTTCTCTCCTGCCTCTGAAACTGATGTTCCACGGTGGACAGAATGTAAAAAATCTTGCTCTTCCTCCACAACCACAGGAAAAAAATATTCAAGCCTCATGCAGAGTTAAGATGTGATTTTTTTCTATTCCCACCACAGGAAATTTGTGATACATAATCAATCCCAGCAAAAATATCTTTGCCTGGGCTCCATTAAGTACAGTTAATATAAAGTACAGTTATTACCAAATCTCAACCCTGAAGCTCTCATTCTGCTCCTTGGGAAACACTGAAAGACTTGGGCTGATTTAAGGCTTTTGACAAACTATCTCCAAGAACCAAGATTCAAATTTTGGCTTGGATCCCATTCACTTGAGAGTTAGGCGACCTCCTTCTAGTCCTTTCTTATAATACAAGACTAGGAAGTAATCACTCAACTGTGAACTCAAGAAGGAATTTGGACAAAACAGCACATGTCCACTGGCCAAGCTGGAGATGCACTGGGACAAGGACGTTCCCATTGCACCCAGCCACACCACATCCAGCATCATGATAGCCAGAACCATGGAAAGCAAAGCCAGCAAGCGCACAAAAAGACCCGAATGCACAAAGAAGCCAAATTCTATTGAACAAATCCAACTTGATGCTAATTAACATTAAGGCTGGCCAGATCCTGCTGTGATTCAAACTTGCACTCTGTGTTCAGGCAAAACTTCAGGGAAGCCTGGCAGAACAAGTGACTGAACCACAGGTGCAGGAAGAGCTGGCTGGATCCATGAGCTGCTTCCATAGCACACATGGTGCCAGAGAACAGCCCATGTCAGAGCAGGATAGCTGGGAACAGCAGCCAGCCCACTAACCACACAGGGATCGCTCAGGCCTTTTGTTTGTTTTATGAGAAAGAGATTCTGCCAGTTGGTTTCAGATCAAAATTCTTCCTAATCAGGAAAGGACAAAAATCATACAAACGATGCTCAGTAGGAATTAATCAGAAACATAACAGAAAAGGCTTATGCCTTCAGGAGAGTTAAGTAAGAAGTTGCCACCAGCTAACGTGCAAGACAGTAATGATAAGCCATCTGGTGAAGGTTCCTGCTAGGCCTGCCGCATTACCCTCTATGCTGAGGAAAGCAGAAGGGGGATCGGTTACATTCTGTCCTTGCCTGCAGTCGTGTGGTCACCCTTAGGAACAAGACACAAAGCTTCTCTAACGCAACTAGGAATTGTAACTGTTCCAGCTTATCATCAGCCCAATTTTTTATCACTGAATCCCAGCTAAATTATCTAAAATAAAAAATACCTATTGCCTTTCTGAAAACCTAACTGATCCTCAAGCTTTAACAGTCTTTGTTATTTTTGCCCCTTTGTTTCTTACTGCAAAAACTGCAGCTGCCAGGAGGCTCCCCAGTCATCTAAAGAACATCAGTAAACAAGAGCAGAGCCAGGCGGCTGTAGCTCCGTTTAAACCCGCACAAGATCTGCCCTCTCCCCTGCTCTGCAAGTACCACCCAAGCATTAGCCCCAACAAGAATGCAGCAGTCCCAGACAGAAAACAAGTGCGTCCACACCGTGAGATAAGGAAGAAGTCACTGTGAGGACAGAGTGCTGAGTTTCATGTGTAGTGAGCACCCATTGCCACCACACAGGGAGCAAGGATGGTGGTGGGTCAGGGAAGAGCTCTTCCTCTCAGGCTGCTCCCAGAAGCATTGCCAACAAAAAACAAGGAGCAGGGAAAGTAAAGCCAGGCATCTCCTTTACTCCTCTGAGAGCTAAGACACCAAACAGACAAAACCTGAGAAAGCAACATCATCTCTGAAAGGCCTCTCATTCACCTACTGCTTCAAGAGTCCAGTCACACTGCCAAATAACACATTAACCCTTGCTAAAGTGACAGATTCAATGAGACAAAGAAACTGCACAAGACAACTCACAGATTTACAGTGACAGAAGCCTATCAAAACAATTACACGGTTCTTTTCTTCATTCCTGAATTTGATTGGTTTTCATTTACTGCATAGCAGACGACTGGTGTTAGCATAAGGTACTGTTTACATCATGTGCCTTGCTGAAGAGATTTATCGGGTACCTGAATCTGTCTGAATCAAGACAGTTCACTGTTTGCCTCTTCCACCAATTGGAAACCCACCTCGATCCCAGAGACACCCCTGCGTGCCTGCACACCTTACATAAGAACGGGTTCAAACATCACCCATTCTTCCCCAAACAAACAAATGAACAGCTCTCCCTCTGGGCTTCCTGCTATTCCAAGTTCTTCCTTCACTCAGTGATAGCAGAAAGCTTCAAGAACAGCGTTGGACAATCATCACCTCCAATCAGCTCTAATTGATGGGTGACATGAGGCAGAACGAGAAACTAGCACTCTCATTAATACAGACAGGAAAAAAACCAAGACTGTGGGAGCAGCATCATTACTGGTAAAGCTCCAGCAGAGCCCTCAGGTTCTAACATGCTGGCACATTACCACCTCTGAGGCAGAGTTCAACTCCTCAGTGCAAGGAGGGGATAATCTGGTGGTGAATACTGAGCAGTCCTGGCCACTTTTTACCTCAAACTTCAAGAATAGATTAACAGAGGACTCAATTGAGCCTCTGTGGGGAAGCCTGAACCAAACCTACTGGGAATCCAATCTATATTCCTAAATGCAGTCCAGCACACCCTTCTGCAGGACCTTCCTAAACCAGGACACCTACAAAATAAACAGACTTCTCATGCTAAAGAGTTCCTCTCTACGAGTGATTCACCCTGGGTCACCAAAAAACCCCTCCCATTCATTTCCATGATGCTATTTCCTGCTCCACACATTTAAGAGACTGAAGAAAAAGCTGGTACGCACCTGTATCCCCATGGAAGCAGCTGTCCTGGTGACACCTCCCAGAAGGCAAATCTCCATCACTCGGCCAGATCTGTCCTGTTTTCCGTACACCCACAATAGTGGCCTCAGACACGATGACCTGCTGCTGCCTGTGCCGTTTCTGAGACTGGGGGGTGGGTGGACTGCTGCTGTCAAAGGACTGCTGAGAGTTCTGAGAGGGAGAACGGCTTTTATCCCGATACATGCGGTACGTGGTGGGGCTGGGGGAGACGTGGCTGGACTGCCCTGAAGAGAAGTCTTCCTCACTGGAGGTGAGGTTCTCATTAGAGCTACAATCGGGAGTATATCCTCCTCCAATGTCTTCAAAACTCCTGGGGGAATAAGATCTCCTGGGCCAAGTGAGATGTTTCTCCTGGTCAGTTGCGCCCTGATTTCGCAGAACAGGCCCTTTCCCTTCTCCTTCCCCCAACATTCCACCAACATAGATACTCTGATAGGGCTGAAAGTCCATGGGTTGCCAAGGTGAGCGGTTGCTGCCATTGGCATTAATCAGGTTATCTTTGAGAAACCTGGGGTTCAGTTCAGCATCCTCATACTCGCCGTCATAGCCAAAGCTGCTCTCCGAGGACCTTCCTCTGTAAGTGGGCCTCTGGAACTCGCTGAAGCTGGGTACCATGTTAGAAGGGAGGGAGTGCAAAGACTTTTTGCGTTCCATTTGCATGGCTTGGCTACCAAGGGAGCTTATTTTATCAGAAACATCTTTATCATTGACCTTTACGAGACCCTTCTCGTGATGATACTCCATGTTCACATAAAAGGGCTTCTCAACAATGTCCTTGTTATCTCCAGAAGAATGTGAATTAACTTTTTTAATCCTCTCAAAATTGGACCTCAGGGCTGCGACACTGGTGCTGTTCCCTTTCTCCTTTGGTTCAAACGATCCCTCCTTCTCAGCAGATCCCACCAGCCGGCGAGTGGGAGCCACTCTCTGTTTTGAAGGGGAGCCATCTGTATCACAGCGATTCTCCATATCTTCTACAACTCTCTTCAGCTTCTCGTCACCGTAGTACTTACACCTCTCCTGCTCTCCGTCTCCGTGGTGGGGGCTGTCTGAAGGAGACAGGTCCGACCCATCGCTCTGGGTAGACAGCTTGCGCAGAGAGGGTATCCTGGGTTTGAACTTTTCCTCCCCGTGGTGTGACTTGCTTTTTTCATATTCCTCTTGGTCAGCAGACTGGTGATGATGCACGTCTTGGATCTGCTGCTCTGCACCCCCTTCAGGCAACTGAGAAACACGTTTAAAACCCCACCGCTGCCTATCGTAGCTTTTTTTCTCCTTTGCCAGAAGCGTCTGCAGGTAAATCATGCGGAACCTCTCCTTGTTGACCTCCATCTCCAGTCTCCGGATGGACGCTTTGCACATCTCCAGCTCCTGTTCGATGTCTCCCACAGATTTCAGCTCCATTTTAGGAGGCTCGGAGTCTGCAAACTGTGCTTTCCAAGCCTCCACAAACCCCACCGGGTCCACCATTTTGCACACAGGAGCGAGCGGAGAGCACGGGGAGGAGGCTGGAGAGCACAAGCCAGCGCGATCTCACATGTAGAAGCTGCCTCAGCTCGGCGGGGTCAGCTCGAGGCGCCTCCGTCCCGGCCCATCCAGGACAAGGGGGAGCGGGGTCTCCTCCGTCTCCTGCCGCGCCAGCCCCGCTACTCTGCGCCCCGCACGCCCGAGCCCCGCCGGGCGAGCCCCGAGCGCTTCCAGGCGGGGGACAAAGAGCGGGCTCTGCCGGGGGAGGGAAGCTAAGGATCGCCCCCCACGCACCTCCTGCCGCCGCCCGGGCGCGCTCCTCGCTCCCCGCGGGGCGATCGCTCCTCTCCGCTCCCCTCGGCAGCGCCGGCCGTGCTTTCTCTTTCTCCTCCTTTCCCCCTGCCCCTTCCCCGTCTGCTCCTCCTCCTCCCGGCTATTGTGCGGGGCTCGGGACGCGCTCGCTCCCCGGAGCCTCCGCGCGACGTGGCGAGGCGAGCCCGGCCCGGTCTGACTCTGCCGGTACCGGAGCCCCCGCGACCCCAAGCCCCCTCGGCGCGGCGGGAGCGGCCGCCCCGCGCTGCGGCCCCGAGCGCGGCGCTGCGGAAGGGGAGGGGAGGAAAGGAGCGGCGCGGGGCCTCTTAAAGGGGCAGCGGGGCTGGGGGGCGAGTGGGGCCCCGGGCGGCAGCGGCGAGAGCTGTGCCCCAGCCTGGTCATCCCCGCGCCAGGGCATCGCGGCAGGGAACGGGGCTGTGCCACAGCCTGGGATTGCAACAGGGACACAAGACTGTGCCCCAGCCTGGGCATCCCCACACAAACAACTGGCCATGCCTGAGCCTGGGCATTCGCTCGAGCCCTCCCTCCTCCCCAGTAAACGACAAGCTGGATTTCCAAGATGGGAACTGGTTCTCCAGCATCACTCTGGTATTATCGATAAAGGCTGCTCTGTTCATGCACTGAGCTTACTTCTGTCCTGGGCGTTATCTCAGCCATAAGAGCTCCGGGTCCCACCCCTCAGCTCTGGGTGAAAGGGAGCAAACAATTGAAACAGAAGTCTGGCTGCTGAGCATCACTCCTGAAACCACAGCACAAGAGCTCACTTTAAGCCCTGCATCCTTTCCATGGACTAATTCAACCTCTGGAAAAGTTGCAACAAACACACCTGAAGTTCCATCTTGCTTGTTTGGATGATAGAAAAAAATGAGATAGATATTTATGCCTCATATCCCCCCCAAACCTGCTTCTTTCCTGTCTGGGGTGAGGTGCATCTTTTCTAGTACAAGTCACTAGAAAACAGGGTGGAAAGGAGTCCCAATGAGAGCCTGTGAGAATGAAAGCACAGCTCCACAGCAGTCCCTCTCTTACCTTTGAAATACGGAATGCTTCATCACCCATTAAAGTTTTTCTCTTCATGCTTTTTTATGTACCAAACAAAATGTTTTCTGATATTGCAGATGTATTGCAAGTGGCTAATCATGTGTTCAGTTTTGCAGAGCTCATCCCTCTTGGTTTTTATTTCCTGGCTTTAACCTCTTTTCCTGCACTTATTTCCTCAGCTTTTAACACATAACAGGCATTGGCTGACCTATATGGAAAACAGATTATAATCTAAATCATAATAAAATCTATATGTTTAATAAATACCTCCATAAATCTTTCAAAACATCTCAGTCTTTAACAACAATAAAATAAATCAGCTTTTCACCATTGATACTGTTTGTTGTTTGTTTGCTTTAGTGCCAGTTGGAATGACATTCCAACATGCCATGTAGTTCCAGTAATGGGAAGTTTCAGACTGTACTGGTGTGGTTCTAACAATGACAGGTACGTGACATCGTAGGGATGGATACATTCTGAATTCATACATCGCTTTATTGAAGTTGCACAGTTCTGATTTTCTATGTCTAGAGTTTTTCTGTTTGGGCTTACTTTCCTGATATTTGTGCCCTTTCTGGAGGCAGAAAGAACTCTGGGTCAGAGGAAGGATTTCTGCACACACACTTAACTGTCAGTGGACTATCGGACTAGCGCACCCTCTTTATTAATTGCGGTCCTTCAACACCAGGCACTCGAGTGGGAACTGAAGGGAGCTTTGAGTGTTTGCCGGTACCTCATGCATCAGCAGAGTGTTGCTTTAATAGGATGCGAAATGTCACTAAGGCTGTGGCGGCAGGAGCCCTTCTGTGAGTCGAGACTGCCCTGCAGCCCGGGCAGCGCGTCCCCTCTGCTGGCCCACACGCGCCTGCACAGCCCCGCTCGCTGAAGGAGCCGTGACAGCCCCGCAGCGACCGCAGGGCTCCCTCCTGCGGGGAAGAGGAGCCAGGACCGCCTGGAAGGCTCCGGAGTTGACACCTGTGAACTGTTTCTCCAGCATCATCACACACAAGACAACCATAGAGTTTGTAAGAAGAAAAAACAAAACAAACCAAATAAACCCACAGCACATAAGAGTGTCTTCTAAAAGAGAAATAAAACAGGATTTCTGATTAATCTGTGGCTGAAAGTAGGAAACCATATTTTGCAGCATAAAGCAGCGCTCTGCGGTGGAGTTTGCCAAGGCCAGTAAGTCTGGAGAAACCCCATCCAGTCTCAACCATTCTATGAATCCATAAAAATGGGAACTCTCCTTCTTAGAATTCAGAGAATGGCAATTTCAGGCTGCAAGAATGACCTTCTGGCCAAAAATACAGAAATGGATCCACCACCTCCTACCAAATGCAGATTCTGCTACAACTTCAACTAGGCCAACACTTTATTTGAACTTGTGCGCTCAGAGGATGTGACACAGAGGGGTTTATAGCATTCACTCCCCAGGGTTTTGTGTTGTACTCCCTAGAACAACCTCTAACTATTGATGAAAACCTGAAAAGACATAGAAGGGGCAGATACATTCATGAAGAATGGACACTGGTTGTACTGCAACAAGATGAGCCTGAGCTGGGAACCAACAGGAAAGACTGGAATCGCATGATCTATGAAAATATAAATAATAATATCCTAAGTGTCAAATTAATTCTGAAGGGCCATAAACTTGTATGGTTTAGTGCAAGCAACAGATTTACAGATCTCACTGATCTTTCTCTACAGATAAATAACAAGATGCTCAGAACTGAATATTAAAATCCAGTGAGATACTGGAAAAATTAAAGGGAAATAAAATGAGTATATTTCCTTTTCACTTCTCTTGTACTTTGCAGTTTAAACCTAACTATCATAATCAATCATACAATTACAATTTCACAAATACTGACTAAAGATTTGTTATAGTAATTTTTGGCACATTATTTATCATTCAAATTTCTGGCACTGTCGTTTGTCAGCAGGAATGACTTTTAAAACAAGAATATCTTTTGGCATCAGTCATTGCTGCCTAAAGAGCAGAAGAGCATTGTGAAGCTGCTTGGATTCTATGAAAGTCCATGGTAGCCAGAGCTGATCTCTCCCCATTAAACAATGACTGTAATTTCTGAAGAACTAATTGCACAAGGTTATGTCAAAGGGTACTTAAAAAGGCAAAACTAAGTCATAGCAACACGCCCAGAGAGCAGGTTCTACTGTCAGCAATCAGTGCTGGCCTCTTCCTAGTCAAGTACCTCAGGGCTTAATCAGCACATGTCTACCCTGGAGAACTCCATCTTTTCCCATCCCTCTAAACCCACATAACAGCTGCAAGCCTTTTCACAAAATGGCAAAACTATTTCTGTACTATTACTGCTTCTACTGCACAGTGGAACAAATTGCTCCCAGCATTTAGTGATCAAATTATCTTGTCCAGTAAAAGCAGACACAGTTTAGCTGCAGTATCTAATCTAATCTTACCAGCTCAGCATTCCTACCACAGACAGGGATGGACGGTGGCAGGGATGTATACAGATAGGAACAAGAGAATATATGCACTTAATAAATGGCTTAGGGGCTGGTGCCGGCAGAGGAATTTTGGGTTCTATGATCACGGGGAAATCTTTACGGCACCTGGCCTGCTTGACCCAGATGGGTCTCATCTAACTCCAAAGGGTAAGAGGATTCTAGCCCAGGAGCTGGCAGGGCTTGTAGAGAGGGCTTTAAACTAGGTATGAAGGGGGAGGGGGGAGTTACTAGGCTCACCAAAGATGTTGCTGTGGAGGATGAGCCATCTCAAAGGGTGTCATCAGTAACCCAACTGAAGTGCGTGTACACAAATGCACGCAGTGTGGGGAACAAGCAGGAGGAGCTGGAAGTCCTGGTCCAGCGGGAGAGCTATGATATAGTTGCTATCACGGAAACGTGGTGGAACGACTCTCATAACTGGAGTGCTGCCATGGAAGGCTACAGGCTCTTCAGGAGAGACAGGCGCGAGAGGAGGGGTGGAGGGGTGGCCCTCTATACTAAGGAAACCCTGGATGCTGTTGAAGTCGAGATCGGTGATGACCAGGTTGAGTGCCTGTGGGTAAGTGTCAGAGGGGCAGTCAGGTCTGACCTCCTGGTTGGAGTATGTTACAGACCGCCCGACCAGGAGGACGAGGTGGATCTTCTATTGTTTAAACAGCTGGAGGCTGCCTCTAGATCGGCTGCCCTTGTTCTTTTAGGAGACTTTAATCTTCCGGATATCTGCTGGGAACTTAAAACTGCTGAGAGGAGGCAGTCCAGGAGGTTCTTAGAGTGTATTGAGGAGTGCTTTCTGTCGCAGCTGGTGAGTGAGCCCACCAGGGGTGAGGCTCTTCTTGACCTGCTGTTTACAAAACAAAGAAGGGCTGGTGGGTGATGTTGTTGTCGGAGGCTGTCTGGGGTGTAGTGATCATGAGATAATTGAGTTCTCTCTAAACAATGTAACAAGAAAAGGCAGGAACAGAACATCGATGCTGGACTTTCGGCAGGCAGATTTTGGATTATTTAAGGAACTGGTCAGGAAAGTACCCTGTGAAATAGCTCTTAGTGGCAAGGGGGTCCAGGAAGGCTGGATGCACTTCAAGAATGAAATCTTGAAGGCGCAGGAGCGGGCTGACCCCATGTGTTGTAAGAAGAGTCGTAGGGGCAGACGACCGGCCTGGATGAGTAGGGAGCTTCTGAAGGAACTAAGTAAAAAAAACAGGATGTATCACCGTTGGAAAGAAGGGGACGTAAGCCATGTCATGTTCAAAGATGTTAAGTCCTGTAGGAGGAAAATCAGGGAAGCAAAAGCCCAGCTGGAGCTCAAATTGGCCACTTCTGTTAAGGATAATAAGAAGAGTTTTTATAAATATATCAATGGTAGAAAGAAGGGCAGCAGCGACCTCCACTCCTTGTTGGATGTGGGGGGAAATGTAGTAACCAAAGATGCAGAGAAGGCTGAGGTACTTAATGCCTTCTTTGCCTCAGTTTTCAACAGCAAGGATGTCAGCTCGCTTGACAGTTGGCCCTCTGAAGTGGTTGATGGGGGCAGGGTGAAATATGTCCCTCCTGCAATCCATGAGGAGGAAGTTAGAGACCTGCTGAGCCACTTGGACCCTCATAAGTCTATGGGGCCGGATGGGATCCATCCTAGGGTGTCGAGAGAGCTGGCAGATGAGCTTGCTAAGCCGCTCTCCATCATCTTTCAGCAGTCCTGGCTCACCGGAGAGGTCCCAGAAGACTGGAAGTTGGCCAATGTGACGCCCATCCACAAGAAGGGCCGTAAGGATGATCCAAGTAATTACAGACCTGTCAGCCTGACCTCGGTCCCAGGTAAAATTATGGAGCAGATAATCCTGGATGAAATAATGTGGCACCTGCAGAACGGCCAAGAGATCAGGCCCAGCCAGCACGGGTTTAGGAGGGGTAGGTCCTGCCTGACCAACCTAATCTCCTTTTATGACCATGTGACTCGCCTGGTGGATGAGAGGAAGGCTGTGGGTGTGGTGTACCTGGACTTCAGCAAGGCCTTTGACACTGTCTCCCACAGTAGACTCCTAGGGAAGCTGGCAGCCTGTGGCTTAGACGGGAGCACTCTGTGCTGCGTTAGGAATTGGCTGGATGGTTGAGCCCAAAGAGTCGTGGTGAATGGTGTCTCATCCAGTTGGTGGCCGGTCACCAGTGGTGTCCCTCAGGGATCGGTGTTGGGTCCGGTCCTGTTTAATATCTTTATTGATGATCTGGATGAGGGGATTGAGTCCATCATCAGCAAGTTTGCAGATGATACCAAGCTGGGAGGAAGGGTCGATCTGCTAGAGGGTAGGATGGCCCTGCAGAGGGACCTGGACAGATTGGAGAGATGGGCTGATTCTAATGGGATGATGTTTAATAAGTCCAAATGTCGGGTACTTCGTTTGGGACACAACAATCCCATGCATGGCTATAGACTGGGGACAGAGTGGCTGGAGAGTAGTCAGGCAGAAAGGGACCTGGGAGTGCTGGTTGACAGGAAGCTCAACATGAGCCAGCAATGTGCCCAGGTGACCAAGAAGGCCAATGGCATTCTGGCCTGCATCAGGAATAGTGTGGCGAGCAGGACCAGAGAAGTTATCATCCCCTGTACTCGGCACTGGTCAAGCCTCACCTTGAATATTGTGTACAGTTCTGGGCCCCGCAGTTTGGGAAAGATGTTAGGATGCTGGAGTGTGTTCAGAGGAGGGCAACGAAGATGGTAAAGGGGCTGGAGCACAAGCCCTATGAGGAGCGACTGAGGGAGTTGGGGCTGTTTAGTCTAAAGAAGAGGAGGCTCAGGGGAGACCTCATTGCTCTCTACAACTACCTAAAAGGAGGTTGTAGTCGGGCAGGGGTTGGTCTCTTCTCTCGGGTGACCAGTGACAGAACTAGAGGGCATGGACTCAAGCTTCGTCATGGAAAGTTTAGGCTTGATGTTAGGAAAAAGTTCTTCACTGAAAGGGTGATTGGCCATTGGAATGCGCTGCCCAGGGAGGTGGTGGAGTCGCCGACCCTGGAGGTGTTTAAGGGGAGACCGGATGAGGCACTGAGTGCCATGGTTTAGATGATGGTTGGTGTTAGTGTTGGTGTTAGTGTTGGGATATAGGTTGGACTTGATGATCTCAGAGGTCCTTTCCAACCTTATGATACTGTGATACTGTGACTGAGACTGCATACGGTTCCAGAATCATGTTATATTACTAGAAATGAAAAAAAAGAATAAAAACAAGTGTCATTACTCTTAGCAACAAAGTAGAACTGCAGTTTAGACAATATTCACAAAGATCAATCCAGAGAAGGATTCTGCATATTCTTTGGGAGGAGTTGCAATACATGAAGTCTAATTTTCCTACGCCATGTCCCTGCGTGACCACTCTTTCTTATTCAAGAGAGTGGAAGAGCATAGAATTCTTCTCTGGTACCATTTTCAAAGTATTAGACAGTTGGGATAAAATAAAGTTCCTACCCAGACTTCTCCTACGCTTGGAAATATTTAAATACTGGGCTCTGACTCTCAAGTGGAGAATGAAAAATAATAGTTCTTCCCTGGATGGAGAAATGACAATGAAAACTACACAGTCTGCATTTGTGTATTTCCATACCTGTTAGTTTAAGAGATTTCTTTTGGAGTGGTTCTAAAACATTTGGAACGCACAAAGCAAGTCGGAGTTATTTTACACTACGATGTTAAAAGGCAAACACATATGGATAGCACCCTTTATTCTGATGTGCCATTTGCTTTCTGCTCCCATGAGAACACGACTTCACTATCTAAGGCTTCTATAGAATCATCAAAGAGCAACACACTAAAATTGCCTGACTTTTGACTACAAGTGTTTCTGTCAGACAGGTGAGCACGTGGCAATGGCAATGTCTTCTTGCATTAAGACAAGGAGGTTACATTTCTGCTACCCAGAGAAAGGTTTATGTAAGAACTGTACCATCCTGCACAAGTCAGCCTGCAAGAGCAAGGGCACTCTCAGAAGAAAGATAGGCTAAGGTTTTCCACCATCCTTTCCAAAAATAAACCTTTCTATTTCTGAGAGTTTTCATTGTTGCAGTGCTCTGTGCTGGACTTCAGAGAAGCGTGGTGCTTGCAGAAACAGCTGACAGTCAGCAGCAACTCAGGCTGACTTGAGTGTTGCCTTCTGGGATTTCTACCCTGTTCTTCTCCAGTTCTGTTGAAACAGACAGAAAAGTTATAAATTCAATTTACAAGAAGTGATACCATCCAATACCAAGAGTAACAAAAGCTGAACACAGCCCCAGTCATTCCACCGTGCTAGAACTCAGGGAGGTGCTGCCATGAATATGCTTGCAGGCATTTGAAACTCCCCAATCCTTCAGAATGTAAACAAAGAAAACACACACAAAAAGCAAAACTCAACGTACTTATGAGGTTTCCTGCCCCAATTTGGACCATGGGCCCAGCAGTTTTCTCCAGCTCCTTCATCATGGACTGCTCAAAGGCCAAGGCAGCAACTCCGGAAAAGAACTCTTTGACATTCTCCCCTACGAAAAAGGACAGAAATTATGTGTTTTTACAACTGCACATCAACACATGATCAAGCCTAATGAGCACATCAGAACAAATTATTGCTCAGTGCTGGGACAGAACAGGCCCCTCCAACAATCTCCTCCATTCACATCACTGCAGAGAGACTTTAATTTTTGTGCTCTGGAATACTGTACCCTGTACTGTACCTTTATTTTTAGTCAGCAGCAGAGGGAATTCAGTGGTATAATCTTTTTTCATTGCTAATGCTGAGCAG
The DNA here is from genome assembly GCA_033558185.1 of Dromococcyx pavoninus. NCBI lineage: Eukaryota > Metazoa > Chordata > Aves > Cuculiformes > Neomorphidae > Dromococcyx > Dromococcyx pavoninus. The sequence continues at coordinate 92,895 of JAUMJL010000582.1, forward strand.
CAGTGCACACGTGTATTTACGTAACTCCCTACAAATTAAACATGCTTAGACATTGCACAGCTGCTCAAATACTCCTTCCTGTAAACAAGGCAGTGCAAGCACACACAAATGCTCAAATGAAATCCATCATTAACAAACGTGAAGTTTTCAATAGCAACAAAATGCAAGAACAACAACAAAACCTGCATGGGAATGGGGGGGATAAGGTACTTCAGCTTCCTCCCACCTTAACACAAGCATTTCTGGTTATGCTATTTTTACACCCTTTGCAGTAACTCACCTGTTTTGGCTGAAACCGACCAGTATTCTGCCCGCATCTCGTTGGCAAAGCGGATGGCATCCAGCTCTGTTCTTTTACACACAGTATCTGACTGAGTAAACAACATGGAATAACTTGGAACATAGCAAGTGTACCTGAGCTGGTCATAACAGAGGTATTGCTGGCACCCACACTGGGATGCTTTCAGTATTCACAGTGGCCTTTCTGGCCTTGCCTTAGAACTTGTGCAATGGGACATGATTTCAGGAACACTCAAGTACTTACAAAATACTTAGCATTGCTTTTAAAATGTGTCTATTCACCTCCTACAGCACTGAAACAAAACAGCACTTAACAAATGTGACCATTGTATTAACTATAGAGCACAGAGGGAGCTGTAGAGACAGCAGCCCAATTACTGGTCTTTACATTCTTGTCACCTCATCATTTGCAGCAGAGGAGTTGTGGGACTGACTAATCACCACAGTTCTTGGGACTTAATCTTACTTGTTTCTGTCTCAGATCCTTTTTTCTATTCCATCTATTTTACTATGTTGTAAGACAACGGATTCCCCCTTTTTTATGTTTGCCCCTTCTGATCTCTTAAGGCTAAAATTTCTTGCCATTTCTTCAAAGGATTTTGCTTTCTTGCACTTACATTTTTATCCATCCAAACACCACCGTGCCTACTAAACCACGTTCTGAAGTGCCAAATCTACATGATTTTTGAACCCCTCCAGGAATGGTGACTCCACCCCTGCCCTGGGCAGCATCTGCCAGTGCTTCACCACTCTTCTGGTGAAGAATTTTTTTCTAATATCCAATCTAAACCTTCCCTGGCATAACTTGAGGTCATTTCCCCTGTTTCTTCTTTTTTTTTCTTCTTTCTTTCTTTCTTTCTGTTTAGGTTTTTCCCTCAAGGTCTTTATCTCAAATGCATTGTGTACAACTTGTAACGGGAATCACTCGAGGAACTAGCAGAAATGTCATTTCCTTATCTGCATTCTATTTACTTACCACCAAATCTTTTTTAGTTCCAACCAGAAAGATGAAGCTGAAATCTGGCTCATTCTCCCTCAATGCATCTTCTAGCCACTCTCTGAAACACAAAAGAGAAACAAGAGAATCCGTGAGAGTGACTGAGGAATGTGGGAGAAAGTGAGAGATAACAGAGTCACAAGAAAAGTGAGAAGATGAACTCGTGCAAGAGTATCAGAAGCCTTTTCTTCCAGACAGAAAGAGACCAAGAGGTATCCCAACTCCTTTGAACACATGCCTTCCACTAACTAAAAGTTCAAACATGCTCACTGTAGAGTGCAAATTTAACAATCATTTTAGCACCCAGAGAGGAGACAGATCCATGTAAGGTTTTGCAGCCTGTACTAATGGCAGAACAAGTTCACTCACACCAATTAGCAAGCTCTTGTAACCAAGCTATTAGTAGTATCCGAACCACAAGTTTAGCTGTATCCTACATCTACTTTGAGTTTTCAATCTTCTCTCCTCTTTTGACAGAATCCCAACAGAATCACTACAGAAAGAAGAGGAAGAAAAGAATTTTGTCTAGCAGTGCACCTAGAAAATAAGAGGCTCTTAAGACATTATGCGTGAGATGCATCTCATCAAATCCACCACTCACATCAGGTGCCAGCCTGAAATTCTGTTCATAGCATATGGAGAAAAAAAAAGGATGCTTTTGGGGTGCATTTCATCTCTTCCCCATGTCTAGTTTTAGAAAGACCAAGCTCTTAACTGAAAGGCCTTTTCCTCTTCCCTGTCTATAAAGGAAGTCAAGGGTAAATAGTTCAAATTTATGCTCTGCATTTTCTTCAGAAAAATCCCTACGTAATCCAAACAAGTGACTGTCATTCTTCAATTCTTAGCTCAATAGAAAATGCACTCACGATCCAGCAAGTTCTCAGCACCTGCACGCTATCCAAAACAATTAAACATCCTGTAAAAGCTTTGAAGGCTAAGCAAAAATACGGAGACTTACTTGGTGTGAGCCAAAGTCTGGATATCAGCCAGATCAAACACTGTTATTGTAACTGCAAGAAAAGACAAGAACAGAAAAAAGTAATTAAACTAGAAAGTGAATCAGAATGCTCTCTGAGTCAAACAGAGAGAATATTTACATACGAAGTGCCAGAGCAGATTTAACACAGAGGAGATGGAAGACTATCCAATTCCTCATTCCTCTTCCTTCTCTAGCGCCTGGTAAGCCTGAAGTCCTCAGTCTTCAACCTATTTAGTTTTTACCTGTGCCCTGCAGTCTATAGTGCTGTTGCCCCTTTTATTTTAGGACCACTACAATTCCTGCAGAAATAATCTTTGGTAAAAAGGGAATGCCAGCAGTTTCCTCTTCTAACTTCAGCCAACCAGAACGTTCAGAGCTTGCAGATGTCAGTTCATGCGCTTTAGTCCCTTCTTCTCTCCAACAGCAGACAACCCATTCCACCACACTATGTCTGCAGATACCTTTCCAAGGAGCACATGCGCATATATATGTTTCCATATAATGAACAACGTCCCGTCACAGCCAGAATCAATTTAATATTGTTCTCACCCTGTGCTCCTTGGTATAAGGAGATGTAATGCACTTGAACTTTTCCTGACCTGCTGTGTCCCATCTGTGCAATTGGAAAAAAAGACATTTCAGGTTAATGAAAGCCAGTGTAACCTGAGTAAACATGCTAAGGAAGCAGGAGAGCAGTACAAGTTGGAGGAGAATGTGACACCAGGGAAGTGTTACCATCTGGAACGTGTTATTCATTAACTACAGACAGAAACACAGTAAAGCTCTACTATTTAATGAAGATAGCTGAACTCTGTTTTTATCTCTTTTTTAAAAAACTGATCATTTTGGACACACAACTCAAACATTCATATTGTGCAGGGTAATGTTCTTTTCTTAAAAGATTCTTCCTCATCTGTGGCATTTGCATCTATTTCTAGAGCAAACTAATTCTGAACATTCTCTGTGCTAAATCATGTTAGCCCATAGCAGAATCTTGTGACGGCTGGATTCATGTCTGTCCATACCCTGCAATTTAGAGACCTACAGCTCAGTCCATCAGGTACCACTGGCACCATTAAAGGAAATCAGGACAGTGCTTCCTATTAACGAACATGAAGCACAGTCCTCTTGGCTGCTGCCAGCTCTGCAGAGGTGGGGGGTTTGTTCTAGCCTAGTCCTGCCAGTCAGGGACATTGGCAAATACATTCTGTTTGGAAATCTGTCGGCAAGAGGGGGCACTAGTGCTCATCACAAGGATATATTCTACCCAGCCGCTTCAGATTCAGCAGATAACATAGCCTGAGGCTCAGTAGCTCAGGAACCTCATTGCTTCAGCTGACCAAACACGGATGCATCAGTCTACGTTTTTAGAGGGACTAAGTTCCAGCAGGACAGAGCCTGGCAGACTTGTAAAAAACACAACAGCACTCAAATCAGTGGGAAATGGAGTTCTGAGTATTCTTCAATAACTCCCACTAGCCATCTATTTGTATCAATGATACCTCAGAAAAAATGCGTTCCTAAGTTTTCAAGATTCATGCACTAAAATACTTCCTGCAAAGCATCTTCTTTGTGCTCTGGGCCGTACTACAGCACAGATGGTTCAATAATGCCCTCTCCAGAACAACACTGCCAGCCACTGGAAAAACCAAGGACATCCTTCTGCAGAAGGAAAGCTATTTTTTCATTATTTAAAAAAAATCTTCCCTCCTCCAGAGCCTGCAATTCAAGCTCTGCTGAGATTGTCCACTGTGCAATACTTAACCACGCTGTTTCAGCTTACATCTGGAGATTGTATGGAATGCCAACTATTTCAAAGCGTTCAGTTTCAAAATCCACTCCAATGGTTGCCTTGTAGTCTCGATCAAAATTATCTTTACAAAATCTGAAATTAAAAAAAAGGAATTAAATACTAATAACATCCAGCTTCAAACACTGGATAGGGTAAATTATGAAGAAAAGAATTAACTGACTGTGGAATGGCTCTATATTGCAGAAGTAGGTATAAAACCACCAAGAATCTAAACTAAAAAAAGAGGAGATACTGGATAACAAACTAGAAAGCACACAGATCTCGTAAGGTCTCAGGATGAGATGGGAACCAGAATAAAATATCTTTTCATTGTCAAGGAAGATACATTATCTCATCGTTTTAGTTACAGAGGAAAATATTTTGGGTCACAAATAATAACTCAAATGATAAATCAATGAGATTAAAAACCTACCATATCCACTTAAGAATATGGAAGAAATAATAATAAAAAAATGCAAACACAGACAGAAAGCTGTCACAGTGATCAGAAGCTACAGAAATTCAGTGATCTGTTCCCTGGACTTAAATAACAAAAGTATAAGAGCTGTTTCTAACATACAGTAAAGAATCAAACAACTGTTCTTTATGATGTTCTGCATTTTGTCTGATTATATAAGCTATGGAAAAACTGGTGCTTCCTCTACAGTCTTGCAGCTCTAGAAATGAGTACAAGTACCCACACAAGGATGGCTTAAAAATGTTCAGTGAACAATCTTAAATGCAAAAAGCAGGGCACTTTATAGCCAATGTGACTATTAAATCGGTATTTAAACCCTAGAAGTGAGAAGAAAACACGAAACCAAGACCCAGACACTGGAAAGAGAGAGATATACATTTCCTTTTTTTCGTACCTTCTGACTATTTAGTCTTTAGACTGGATTTCTTAGGGAAACACTGCATCATATTCAAATGGGTAAAAATAACAAAACCATGAAGTACTACCCTGAAGGGACAGGAGTGGAACCATTACAACATTTACTTCACAAAAGCAGAATCAAACCACCCCCTGAGACACACCGTACCCGTTGATAAGACTGGTTTTCCCAACATAGAAGTCTCCTACCACAACCACTTTGGATGTTTTCAGCCTGTTATAAATTGAAAACATTACATGTTTTTAGCAGCAATTTCAACACTCTCTCTCTGTAAAAATTCTGATCCGGATCCTTAAATTGCAAGTGATGAGCACAGGTACATGTGCTGTATTGCAGGGTGAGAGCCTTAAATTTTAAGAAATAAAAAGAAGGTCACAAAGAAAACCCCTTCTGGAGCAGAAATAGTTGATTTCTTACTCTGTATGTTTTTTTCTTAAATATAATCCAGTAGGACCTCAATTGTGTTCTATTAAAATTGCTTTGACTACAAGTACATACATTTGGCAATTTGCATGTAAGGCCATAGAGTATCTGCATCATTTTCATTAAAATTAATCACAAGTTTCTCATTGACTTTAATAGCACAGGTCAAGTCCTACATGCAGAAACAAGGAATTGCTGATAATCGTGTAACCCACTGCAGAATTTATCTCTGGGAAAACCCCCCATGGTTAGAGCCAATACATTTTCCGACTATCTGGAAGAATATTAATCTGAATCTGGTTTCATGCAAATAATCCTCTTTGCTCTGGGTCCTCCCACAGAACAGAGCAGATGGGCTTGAGATGACTCAGCCTGCATCCTTAAAATTGGAATGTAGCGTATCTCTGGGGAGATACAGGTGGTGAGTGAATGTAAGTGCATTTGCTGACCTAAACTTGGACTGACATCTCTCACGCACATGCTACAAAACGGCTTAAGAGGTTTAACCTTCTTTTATAGCAAGTAATGGCTTTTTAAACAAAGGAATTAATCTTCTATTCAATACTATTTCTGGTTATATTGGGCTTCCATGTGATGCTGATTCCAAGTTATCTATTCTAAATAGTCCAACTCTTGCCTGGTAAGCTGCATGACTAATATTTCAGAAAAAAAAAAGGCATTTTGTGTGTCAGTCAAGACTAACTGGGTGGCCACAGACCCCGAAGCCACTGACATGTCTCTGCCCGATCAACTGTTACTGATAAAATACTGAATAAAATCAATGACCTTAAGCGAAACACAAAAAGTGATGCTTTAGAGGTGTGTGTTCCATAATTCATATGGGGGAAAAAAACCTCCCTAGATCAAACAGTTTAACACATTGATGGAATATCAAGAGTTTTAAATACAGCCTTTGCTACTGAATTTCTCAGACTACTTTTCTGAATGATGAAGAAATGTTCCCTCATTTGGGATATCAGAAAAGGAAGATAATGGTTATTCCTATCAAGTTCTACAATTACTGTACAAAACACACAGTTGTCTGCCCCTCCTACCCCTGCCCCACCACATGACCTAATAATAAAATCTAGACACCAGTTACAGGGAAGTGGTTAAACTGTACTCACAAAACCAAGAAGTAAAACTTTTAGCTGTACTCTGTTATCAGAATAAATTAACTGCAGAGTAAAAATGCCTCAGTTCACTAAAGCACATCTTTTCTAGCAAAATTGTCAGACACTTGTAACAAATTCACGTGGAACTAAACAGTGGCTGCGCTTCTGAAGAGCAATAAACTCCCTGATGTCTCTCAGGGAGACAGATTTTGGCTTTAGGTTTTTTTCAGCAAGACTCTCTGTGAAATGAATAAAAAGTTCTGTTTAAAGATGGGTGTCATGACAAGCCTCATGGTAATCAACAGCTCCATATTTGAAAGAACAGTGAGTTAATTGTCAGCATTCATAGAAGCTCCACTTTATCAAAGATCTTTCACATTGGAACACAGAAGCATTTATCACTAAAGCCTCTGGCTATTTGTTTTAGCTGAATAGTGATGATTTCTAAGACAGTTTAGCTTTCTTGCCTTGCTTCAGGAATTAAATCAGTACGAGTTAACAGTCCTGGGAGAGAGATGATGTAAAAGAAGAAAAACAACTTAAAGAATATTACAAGGGCATAAACTGTTTCTTTGGATTTTTCAATTTATGTGTTTACTAGAATTTTGCTCCAGTTTTGAGGAAACATTTAAGACAACTTCTGAGCGTGCAAACTTCTAAAAGACTAAAGCTAGATTCTTTTATGTATTGAGCAACTTAGAGCTGCTGTATGTTTATATCCCCTCAAAGACTGTATTAACTGCTCATTTGGAACACCGACAGAGAACACAGCAAGGCTAGATCTGCCCTAACCCTTATAACTCCTTGAGAATTTGGCTGCCATTCTGACTTGCATGTGCAAAATTCAACACTAATTCCAAAAAGTCAATTAATCTTTAGAGCCAAGAGTTTAGTTCAAAGTTGCTAAACAACTCTGCTATTTTTTCAGCACTGCTCAAGTCAGAAATATCTTTGACTGTTATGAAAAGAGGCATTTTATTCATTTACTGTCAAACAGGTCAGAGAACTACCACATGCATGGGCTCAGTTGCTTTGGAACATACTGGAGTGAGGAAGATGAGGAACGAGGGAGGGAAAGCAGGCAATAAAAGGCTTGAAATACTTTCTTCATTGCATACTTGGTTTATTCCAGACTCACCCAGCCACTGCAGTGCTCTGCTGACAGGTAGAGCTGACCTGTACGTGGAAGTGCTCCCTCAGCTGCAGGCAGGCCTCGGACACGTAGCACTGCGAATGGGAGAGAACAGCACTGCCATGAATGCACTGCCATCAGCTTGGCCAGAAGCCAAATCAGCAAGGAAAAAACAGATAAGGTGATGAATTCCAAGACTTTGTGAAGCACAAACATAAGAGAAAGGACAGCTTGGTTTAGCAGGCAGTAAGGCTCCCCCACAGTTATGTGTGTAAAAACTCCTTTGGGCAGCAAGTACCTCAAATGCCCTGGTAACGCAAAGCACACAAGGCAAACAAAGGTGGGAGCATTCCACCAGCCAGTCCTTATTTCCACAGTCTTTTAGATCTCCCACATGCATACAGCACTGTTTTTATTACTAGTTTTTAATTACACATTAGTTAAAAACGAGGAAAACTTATTTTATCTTATATTAGCTTAAAATAACTGAGGTAGTTTCCATAAAATTAAAAGCAAAATACGTAGCTGAGATCAAGCACAGAAAAAATGCCCAACTCCCTTAAAAGGATCTTTTGAACAACTGAAAAACCAGAATAGTAAATCCTTGTCCTTCCCTGCCCTTAACTCTTCTCTTACATTTCAAGTACCAGAGTCCTCGGGGATATGAATGATCTTTTCTGCCTGTGCTTCTACCACGTCTGCTGTGTTTGATCTACTGTGTGACTAATGTTCCTATACAAACAGAAAATGAAAATTGCCTCAAATTCTTCAACCAAAACCTCCATATAGATCTAATTAGGCCTTTTGCATATTTAATACCAGCTGTGGTTCTTATTTCCCCTTGGTGTAAGAACTCTTTAAGCATACAATTAGTAATGTTTAGCTTAAATAACAAGACAGATACTTGAGATAACACTTCTGTGGCAAGAGTCACTTTCTGTAAAGGCTAAAAGGAAAAAATGAGGATTATTATTATTATAGATTTCAGCATAGAATGGGAAAATGAGGTCACATTCACCTTTGAAAGAAATCCTTAAACAATTCGTAATTTTAGCAGAATACAATTATTAGCACAAGGGAAAGATGTCCCACTGTGGCAGGCACTACACACTGGGACCAGATGGATAAAGCATACACCTTGGGAAACTGGGAGATTCTTCTGTCCCTGCTCACTGGGGGAACCAAGTGCATTAGTTTGGACTTCATCCTCCAAACGTAATTAAATTCTACCAGACAGGAAATATGTAAAGAAAAGCACAGTATTCAGGAATTGCCACGATACAGGGAAAACACCACAGAAAAAAATAACAGTTCTTACACTACATTTTTTTTCTTTCAGTACAAGTGGCAGTTCTTGGACTTTATTTGCATTGAAGAAAACCTGTTTCTTAGCAAAAGGAGCCGTTTCAATGCACGCAGCTGTAGCAGCAAGCAGCAGCTTTCTGGAGCTACAAGGCACCAACGCTAATTCTGTGGGACAGCAGAGAATTGTTCACTTAATTCAATGTAAGTGCTTGTAGTTCAAGCCCTCAAATGGTTTTGCAGTGTTTAATTTTACAATCCTGCTCATCACTGTTTGAAATGCCTCAGCACTAAGGACATCAATCAATGTTAGGGGCTTTGGTCAGAAGAAGAAAGGAGGGAGGCCGAAGCTCCCACATTTCTCAGCACAATAACAAACTTCCATCCAAGATCAGCTCAGAAAGAAGTAAATCTGACATGGAAAAGGAATACTGGAAATGACGAACGCGTTTCGAGACATATCAGGTTGGTTATGGAAGGAAACCTTGTGGGTTGCCGGGGAGGGGACCCCTCACAGGGCACCAGGTCCTTACTGACACAAACGAATGTTCCCAATCCCAACACTTACCGTGCAGCACACTGCAATGGAGGACTTAACGGTGCAGCAGGATCCCACCAAGCAAACGGCTTGGCCGCTGCTGCGTAGCCATAGCAATGGCCTGGCAACAGCTCCCACAGCCTGGGGAGGCGGAGCTGAACTACACAGAGGGCCCTGGTTTTAAAAGAACAAACTGGTTTTAGTGGCTACACAGTTGCCTTTGATCAGAAATGGCTCCTTAATAAACCAACTCATCCCCTAATGCTGTATAAGAAATGGATAGAAAGGGCAAGTGTGCTAGCCACTGGGTAAAGAGCTGGCTGGAGGCTGGGCCGAGAGCTCTCATGAACAAAATGAGAGTGATCAGAACCAAGACCCAGAGTTTCTCTTCTTACAGAGCTGAAGGGCCTCCAGTTACCAGGGAGGACTGGTAATAAGAGTGTCTCCATGGCACCATAACCCTCCTTACATCAGTGTCACAGGAACAGTATCACCAGCAGATGTTGGGGACAGACAAAGGATTTGAGGAAGATGCAGCACGTATGTTAACATCATGACCATTAACCAGAACCAGTATTCCAAGCAGTGGTGAAGAACAAGACAGAAAAACTCACCAAAAGGATAACAGCAGAGCTAACATTGAAGGACAAGAGAAGTCGCTGATCTCCTGCCCTTCTGCACTGAGAAAAGCTCACGTTCCTCTTATTGAAACAGATACGTAGTTAGTGGAAGTACAATCTAATTTGGGAAACTAACCTCTACTTTAAAGAATCTGCTCTAAAATGTTGCAGAAAAATTAATCTTTTCCGGAAAATACTTTTAAAGTATTAATTTTTCTTTTATGGATTTTGAAGAGCAACAAACCAGAATCTATTCCTGTATTTTATTTTAATCTGGCTCATCTGAATGATTTTGGCTTTGTAAAATCCAGTTTAAAGAAGTTTGATTATCATAATTGTTATTCAAACATAATGAAAAACAGCTCAACAACTTCTCTATTTGCACAGAGAACCAACCTTTTACAGCACAAACTGTTCTGAGCTGTTTTTTCCTGATGCCAGATCACACCTGACAATCCAGAGTACCTTTAAGCTGTGCTGGCCACAGTGTAAGGACACATTCTCCCTATGTTTTGTCTTCTGAACATCACTGTACTTTTTAGCGGAATCAGACTGAAAAAGATGGCCAAGCCTCTAACATGGTTATGTGAAACCACCTAGTGACAATGGAAACCCCTGCTATGCCTTCCACCTGTTTTAACAGCCCAGAAAACAACCCCATCCCTGCTGCACCCAGAGCAGTGGGATCAGAGGGTGAGGGAGGGGATTCTGCCCCTCTGCTCCGCTCTGTGAGACCTCACCTGGAGCCCTGTGTCCATTTCTGGAGTCCTCAGCACAGGATGGACATGGAGCTGTTGGAGAGAGTCCAGAGGAGGCCACGGAAATCATCCAAGGGCTGGAGCACCTCCTGTACAAGGACAGGCTTGAAAAAATAGGGTTGTTCAGTCTGGAGAAGGCTGTGGGGAGACCTTAGAGCAGCCTCCCAGTGCTGAAAGGGGCTCCAGGAAAGCTGGGGAGGAGCTCTTGATCAGGGAGGGCAGGGACAGGACAAGGGGGAATGGTTTTGAGCTGAAAGAGGGGAGATTGAGATGAGATCTTGGGGAGAAATGTTTTCCTGTGAGGGTGGGAAGGCCCTGGTCCAGGATGCCCAGAGCAGTGGTGGCTGCCCCATCCCTGGAGGTATTCAAGGCCAGGTTGGATGGGCCTTGAATGCGGTTTGAGCCCCTGATCCAGTGGGAGGTGTCCCTGCCCATGGAACTGTATGGGCTCTGAGGTCCCCTCCAACTCAAACCCTTCCATGATCCTATAACAGCGCCCTGGGAAAGGTGCCGTGCTCCCTCCCCCGCTGCACCTCAGGGCCGGTTCCTGTCGGGCTCTGCCGCTCCCCCAGCGCCGTTTTGCTCGATCTCAGTTCTTTTCAGTTGTGTTCCAGTGAAATTACTTTAAAAACGGGCCTTGAGGAGAGACACCCTGACCCCGTTCGAGGAGAGACCCGAGGTCAGCGCCCCCACAGCGAAGCCCCTCCTCCCTCTCTCCCACGATCCCGCCTTCAGAGGCCGCCCTCGCGCCTCAGGCCCCCCCGTGAGGGGCCGATCCGTCCCTCAAACACTCCCGCATCAGCCTCCCTTGAGGAGCCTCCCTGAGGGGCCGCCGCGCCTCAGCCGCCCTCGCGCCCCACCCGATCCTCCGCTCCCTCCTCGCAGCCACTGCCGAGCGCGCGCGGGACTTACGCGGTTGGCGCAGGGCCGCGCTCAGCCTGCGGACCCTACGCGGTTGGCGCAGGGTCGTTCTTAGCGCGCCATACGCGGTTGGCGCCGGACCGCACGCAGCGCGCCTTGCGCGGTTGGCGCAGGGCCGTTCTACAGCGCGCGCGCACCTTACGCGATTGGCGCAGCGCCCCACTCAGAGTGCGTTAGGGGTAGGGCCCCGGTAAGCCCGCGCGCCTTACGTCGTTGGCGCAGAGCCGCATTTAGCCCGCGCGCCTTACGCGGTTGGTGCAGCGCCCCACTCAGCCCGCGCGCCTTACGCGGTTTGCGCAGGGCCGCACGCAGCCCACCTTGCGCGGTTGGCGCAGCGCCCCACTCAGCGCACCGTACGCCGTTGGCGCAGCGCCCCACTCAGCGCGTTAGGCGCAGGGCCGCACTCAGAGCGCATTACGCGGTTGGCGCACGGGCGCACTCAGCCCGCGCGCGCCTCGCGCTGTTCCTAGTCAAAGCGCGGGGCGTACGCAAAGCGCGCGTCGCTGCGGCAACGGTAGCGCTCGTCGCGAGGGAGAGGGAGCGGCTGAGGCGGCGGCGCCACCGTTGGGGGACCGGGCGGCTTGGGCCGTTGGCTCCGCTGGTTTTGTGTTGAGGAGAGGCGCGCGCGGGTTCAGCAGGTGTTTTATAACTTTGCGGCCGGTTGGAGGTAGTGCAGGGGTCGGTGTTGGGGGTTGGGAGGGGTCCCGCTCTGAGGGGGGGATCCCTGAGGGAGCCCGCGCATCGCCCACTCTGAGGGGGGGGCTCTGAGGGGATCTGGGTGGGCATCGCCCGCCCTGTCCTGAGGGCACCCTGAGGGGTTCCTGAGGGGATCCTGAGGGCACCCCGAGGGAGCGCCGGGTATCGCCCACGCTGATGGGGGAAGATCTGCGGGAGGCCTGGGGGGATCTGGGCATCGCCCGCCCTGTCCGGTGAGACTGAAGCGGCACGTTCTTCGCAGCCAGGTTGGGATGCAGTGGGAGCCCCTGTCAGGGAGGAAAGGGGCTGCCCTGGGCCCCTTTCAAAAGAATGAGAGTTTGGAAAATGATGCTTTGTTTGCCTTTCCTTTACTATTATTTGAGTCCCTTACTGGTTCACGACAGGGGACTGCTACACTTTAACCCTGTGGAAAGCATTCTCTCCCTCATCTTGCGATCTAAAGCCTTACCTGTTTCTTTCTCGTTTTTTTTTCCAGTGTTCAGAGAATCAGAGCAGATCAGACAGTTCACCTGACGAACAGACATTAATGCTGATGGCCATGAACCGTTCCAGCCTCCTTTTCCACAGCTCCATGACTGTGTGCTAACATAGCTCATCTGAGACATGGAGCACTGATTAAAGTCTATAGTTGCCTTTTTCGTACATTATCTCTCCAGCAACCAGGCACAGTCATTTTGGAGTATTTTTAAGGAGAGAGAAACTTTGAAAACTTGGGATGGCACACGCTCGTATCTCAGCCAGCCTTCCCCCTGATATAGATCCCTCAAAAGCTGCTTTGGCATTTGGCCGGAGGGCCCTTCCCAAATTGAGGGAGGAGTTACAGTCTCCTGAGCTGCTGACTCGGCAGCAGGCACTGATGACACTCTGCGACCTGGTCCATGACCCGGAAAAAGTCTGCCAAGCCATAGGAGTAGGTGAGTGCTCTGTGCTCACAAGCTGGGACGTACTGCACTGCTTTTCTTCCCTGCAATATCTTTGATGGAGCAGGTGGGCATCAATCCTGCAAACACATGCATTTCTAAAAACATCAGTAGCTTCACTGATGAGTTATTTTTAGAGTTATGTCACTTCATAAATATTTGCAAGTTTAGGATTTAACTTGACACAGAAGCCAGCAGCTTGTTTGCAGTCACATTTTTTTGCATCAGGCCTTAAAATTTGAAAGTTTCTTCCCTACTTGAGATACAACAGGAAAATTTCACCGTCAGGGCAAGATGAAAATTCTCATTGTTTGCACTTCATATTGTGAGATAAAAATGAATATTGCTATTTTAAATTAAAGCGGAAGGTAAGAAATGTTAAAATGGACTGTTGTGTCTCGTAGGATTCTTGGATAACCTGAAGACTTTGCTGCAGCACCGTGACACTACTGTCCGACAAAAAACAACTGAAATCCTCTATATAATGGCTATGCATAACGTTGGCAGGTAGGTGTAATTCCAGAGTTTGCTGAATAGTGTAGGAAGCAGTAAAGACGTTTCCCTGAGAAATAAAAAACAGGATTTCTAGGTTTTGGTAAGAGTATTTAGTTAAGATTGAGCATCCACAAATATAGATGAGTTTTATTACGCTTAGTTAAATCTATCCTCCAATGTTTTTTGTAGACAAGGGCTGATAGGAAATGGAATAATTTCTGCCCTCACTGAGCTCTTGGATGATCCAGTAGATATCTGTCGGAAGAATACACATCAGATTTTGGAAACAATGGCAAAATTACCTGAAGGTAGGGATTTTTTTCAGTAATTAAGGATTCAAACAGGCAAAGCAGGTAGGTGAAATTACCAGATTCCCTATGTAATGTATTCCAGATTTATTTAATTCCATATTCCTTGAAAATCATAATTTAAACCCAGTATCTTTTCTAATTTTTCTTTAATTTGTTTTCCTGTGAGAATTTGTTCTTTGGGTTCTGTCAGAAAACTGTACAAAGTATGACTGTGATCTTTTATATTGGTGGGGCCAACTGTGTTTTCTAGAGCTGGTCTTGCACTTCTAAAAATTTGAAAATTGTATAATAACAGTGTGAATACTTTGCCAAAACACAGAGAATGCTTTAAATAGGTAACAAGTGAAATGCCCCAAATTAGCATATTAAGTCTGCGAATAGTCCTGCCATGCACTGTGTGGACTGGTCTTAATTGTCTTATCTCTTATGCAAATTAAGGCTGCTCACCTGAGGTACAGATTGTGTGGACTGCACTTGAATTTGTGTTTCAGACTCTTGCATCAAAAATTCACTTTGTCCTCCTCTGTCCAAAATGATGATCAGCTGTTCTTCCTGGCACCCTAATTCCACAGGACACAGAGTTTGTAGAAAGCTTTTTTTGGTGTTAGGAGGTACAAATCTTGTGAAAGTTGCTTTGTCTTCCTCACTCCTTGCAAACACTGGTGCAGGAGCAGAGGAGTGAGTGAGGGTATCACCCGCTGTGCTGGATATTCCACAGAGTATCCATCAGTGTGCCTTTCCCCTCAGGTTCACTGGCACCATTCCTTACACATACACTTTCATGTTGCTTTCAGAATTTAAAAAAAAAAACAAACCTGGGCGTGATGCAAGGAAGAATTTTGTGTTTTCTGATATTTTGTTCAGATATTGTGTGCCCTTAGGTAAAATGGTTAAATGGCCTTGGTCAGGTAAGTTAAAAACGTGGGAAGTTACACCTACCTTCCCGTGTGAAGTCAAGGTGGTCATCCTGCACTCCCTGTATGGCAGCAGGAAAATCGGTATTGCCAGGGGCAAAACGTGTACTGTCAGAGGTGCTGAGCTTGGGATGGGATGAGCTCTGCTCTGCTGATGTCCATTTATCTCCCAAGAGAGAAACAGAACCTGGGCTGATTGCATCAGTCAGGCATCTGCGCCTTTAAATAGAGGAATCCAAGCTAAGGATATATCTGAGTTGCCAGAGGAAGAGGTCATTGTACCTTTTACAGGCTTTCTTTATGTTTATTGTATATATTTTATAGTTTTCTAAATCTTTTATACATAAGGAAAATTATACTGATTTGTTACTTTTATTTCCAGGTGTTATGACTATAATTCGAGTAGTTTTCTAATTTGAACATTAGTCTTAAACTTTACCTTTCCAGTTGATCAAAGTGATAATTTAAAAATTTCAGTAGATGATAGAAATTATCAATTAAAAAGCCATGTTACTTAAATTTGCAGAAAAGCATCTTGTCTGTGGAATTCTGTTACATTACTGGTGCTTAAGGAAGAATTAAAGGAGTGCTTAAAGCCTTGCTGAGTGTGTACATGAGTCTTAAAAATGAAGATGTCTTTCTACATGTATGCTGCCCCTTTTGAAATCCTGAATAACTGAATCCATATGAAGAATATTAATATGGGGGGTCTAAACCACTTTGTAAATGTCACTGTAGAAAACCAGGTTTTCTGTCAACTTAATTTCACTGCTGTTCAACAGATTTTCAAATTAAATGAGACAGAGACCTGGCTTAAGTAAATTCTAAGCTGTGTGACTGCCTTTAGGGTGTTCTGTCCCTTACCTGTGCAAACAGACACCATCCTGTGAATACGTGGTGATAATAGAAACTTACAGGAGAAGGAGACTTGACAGAAGCAAATCAGTGTTGCCAGGTTTTTGCAGATCACTATTAATCATTAACCTTTCCTCCCCGGGGGCCAGGGCCGCCTCCTTATGCCCTGTGGAGCTGCACAGTTCAGCAGCAGCCCTGCTGTTGAGCCCCTGCTGCACTGAATGCTGTTAACTCCAGCCTCCAGCTGTGGCTGGATCTCTTGTCCTCCTCTTGCTGAGGGAGTTTTCAGGTGTGTGCATGGGGCACAACTTGACAGGAAGGTTTTCAGTTTAACAGGGAGACTGCCTCAGGTTGGTGGCAGCTGTAAATGCCACTTTAGATAGGAGTGAGACAGACAGACGTGAATGACAACCAATGTTACAAGTAAACAGCTGCCTATTTTAGGTTCTGCCTCCCAAAACTTGGAGCATTCACAAGGTAGGTTGGAAGCAGAAAACATTCACTGGAGGATAAATAGGAGGAAAAAAAAAGCTATCCATGTGGCCCTGAGAGGAAGTGAGGGCTTTTTTTTAATCAGTGGTTGCCGTTAGACACTTCCTAAAAAGCAGGGACTAAGAACAAGTGTTACGTAGAAATTATTTTATTAGAACCATTAGTTCTCTTTAGAAACTTACTGTAGCAATAAGCAACATTAGCTCTTGGTGGTGCCAAAATGTGAAACACTGCTCGTTAGCAATTCTACATAAATTAAAATACATGGCCCAAACCAGAACATCTGTAAGGTAACACTCATAACTACTCCCATTGTTCCACCTTTGTCCCTGCAGGCATCTGAGTGTTTTACCTTGGGTCAGGAGCCACTAATGGGAACTCTGAAACCAGTTTGGTGATAATGAGGAAAGTGCGATGGTACCATAGGAGGAGAAATTAAGTTGCCTTGTGAAGCAGAAGGATTATCCAACCCCTGCTGAGCTGAGGACTCAGCAAATGCTGAGTCTCTCCTCAGAACCTTACCTTGGATTGAAAGGAAAGGACTCACAGCACCTCTGAAGTAAGCAGGAACTGCTGCCAGACAAAAGACAGCTTCCAGATCGCATTACAGTCCCAGCTCAGTAGAAGCTGCCTGTACTTAAAAGAGGGAATGCAATTCTGAGTGGCTGTTGCTTTTCATTGAGGCTTCTCTTTTGCTAAGACTGATACCCATTTTCATTTTGCCTCTGCCACTTCAGGTACTGTCGGCAGATAAGAATCAGGTTTTCCAAATCAAATTATCTTTAACACTGAGACTTGTTTCAGGGAATGGTTCTGGAGTTTTGTCTCCAAAAAAGCATTTACTTCTGCACCTCCAGACAATGAGATAGGATGTACCTTATACAAGCTGGAGGAAGTCAGCAACAAGATACCATTCCCCAGATAGAATTGCAATGTTTTCCATAGCAGAGGTAATTTACAGGGCCAATAAAGCAACATGTTCCCCCCTAGATAAAAGGAACATAAGCTGTGCGTGCATTTGGCATGAAGTGTAGTTGGTTTTGTTCACTGGGACATGGTCAGTGACTCCAGTTATCTCTATGCCAGGCCACCTGGTCTTTCTCCAAACAGGAGTGATTTAGGAAAACGTCATTATTTCAAGCAAATCTTCAAAGATTTAACTTAACTTACAGACTATTTTTGATTTCTCAGTTTAAGGATTTATACCAGTATCCTCCAGGAGGAGTGGGATCATTAAAAGCCAGAGGGTGGGCAAATCCACAAATGGTGGGAGAACATTGAGGAGTGACATTTCTGAAAGAAACAACAACTTAGTGCCAAGAACTAATGGGCAGAGGAAAGACAAACGTAAGATAAGATGTACGTATTAGTAGAGGATGGAAGAGGGAGAAGAACCAGCAGCAGGAGAAAGCAAGAACATGGGAAAAAATAGTAGCAAACCTTCACTCTTTGTGAAAACAGTGGATGTACAATTCTTAATGCTCATGAAAGGGTGTTATGCAATGTGAAATTACCTGGGCAATAGCGACTGTAAAGATAGTTCTAGGTTAATATTGGGATAGTTTTATAATTCGTACCCATTACCTGTCCTGTCTTTTATAGGCATTTAATCCTGGCAGACAAAGGTAGATGTGGGTTGGGTGGGGCAATGCATTTTTAAGCTTGCCAGAAACTCTATTTGGGGAGAGACCAAGAGATAATGTTTCTCCTGCTCTACTGATCCTCAGTGTCTCCATTATTCCACCCTTGGAAAATTGTAACCAATCAGATCTGTAGATAAGGACGGTTGAAGGATACCTTTATCCCGTTGAAACTGGTTTTGCTGTGTGGACTGCACATGATGGAAGGACAGATGGCATTCTTATTGCAGCAGATGGAACATCTCTTCTGTGAATCTCATTGTTGCCCAGGTGAAGTGAAATCCCAGCTGCATTAATGCAGTTCTTTCAGGTGGCAGTACACTGCATCACTGAAAAAAACAAGAACTGGGAAAATAGATGAAAATTTAATTGTATGATTTAGCCAGGTAAACAACTAAGAGTTGGGGTTTCCTTTCAGCACCTATCTTTGGTCCAGACCTTTTTAGTTCTAACATCCCCGTGTCTCAGTTGTCTTACACAGTCAGAAAATAGAATTTTACTTCTGTGTAAAACAGAATTAGAATCTTGAAGTCTTCAGGTAGAAAACAGAATAACAATGATTTACAAAGAGTACTAAAATCAAAACTGTAAGAATGCTATTAACCGTAAGAGTTAATAGCAAATTGTTATTCAATGAACATGATAATGTGAATTGATGATTTAAACTTTATTTACTGCTTTATTACTCCCCATGCCTATGAATTTCTTAAGCTAAGTAGGAGCACATGGCAGTGCTTCAGTTTCGTTTCTCCGTATGATAGTCCTCATTCAATGAGAAATGCAGCTGACTCGTTCTCTTCAGAAATGTCCTTAGGCCTTTGTTAAAATACTCTCTCCTGCAGGTGGCCTATAATATTTATATTGGAAAGACCTTCTCAGTTGAAGAAATATTTACTTTTTAATTTAAAATAATGCTTACCCTCCTCATAACTGACTACAATTTATTTTTCGTTTTCCTACCCAGTTTTCTTACCTTGACGCTGTGCTCTAATGAATGCTGGAGTTTTCTTGTCTCTTCTGTCACTGCTTTGAAGTGGTGCAGGACCATGGAAGCTCGAGATGAGGGGGCACACCATGTGATAGCTGATCGTTGGAAAAGGGAACACCGACTCAGTCTATACCTTTTTCACAATTCAACTGGCTCATAATTAGGATACTATACTATAGAGAGCAACTTAGACTAGAAATGCTGTGTGATTCCTCAAGTGATAGCACTTTGATGGCAAATTAAGTTTAGAGGGTCCTGAGGCTCTGTGAGCTGTACTAGCAATTACCATGTGTAGCTTTTAGTAAACTCACCAGGTCAGGCAGCTCGAGTGCAAAGATCAGGCCATGGTATCTTCTCATTACGAGTATGACCTAAATGTTCCCTGTGTGGACTTACAAACATTTTCAAGGCGTAGCCTCGTTGTCTGTCAGGGCATGCTTAAAGGGGCCCTGTACCTTCAGTATTGGGGTAAAATACCTCATTCAGAATTACACAGATTTTTGTCCATTATTGATTGTGTCTGGACTGAAGAGTTTTGGAAGTCTTAACCCATGACTTGCGCCTCAGAGAATATTTTTGGTGATGGCTACATGTGCTTATACCAAGACGTGTTTCTGCAATAGACACCCCTGCACAGTATCTGCTTGTGGTAAGACAAAATGCAGGGAGGCTTCTCGTGTATCTTGCAGATGCCATAAAAGTTTTTTTCTTGATATTTCCTACAGATCTTGATCTAGACCTTCTTTCCTAATATTGCTACTGACTACCTCCTGAAAAAATACAAAAATAACATGCACTCAGAATTTGTAAGGATATCAAAAAGGAGCAGTTCCCTTAAATCTTAGTTGTTCAAATGTCATTGCTTAAGATTGAAATTGGTGACTGGGAATAAACTAAGGAAAATTACCTGGAGCAGATAACAAACCCTCAGCAGTCTGCTGTAAAGGAGAGAAAACTTCCCAAACATTATCCAGTACCTGTCATAACTCTAATTAATGAACACACTGTAGACATGTTTGGTATCATTTGAATTATTTATTCCTTTAAGTGGACAATTTAAATGTGGGTGTTATCAGCCATTTTGTTTTAAATTTCTTAGAGCCCTTGGCTGAGATTTCTTGCACTAATCATCGTACGTAGGGGGAACAAAAGTAGAAGGTTATTTTCCAGAGTGCGTGTGTTTGTGTCTCTGTGTATGTATGTGCTTTACAATTATCAAACATATATTTACACACCAACTTTACACTGAAGTCTTTAAGAAGTCTTTTCTATGGCAGGGGAAAGAATCAACTGACCAGAGACTTAGGTCCCTGTGATCCATTTGAGATTTTCCAGTATAGTCCCACAGAACTTATTATGCATTCAAACTTTTGCCAGAACATTACTCCATCCAGTAGTGTTTCTTTATGAGATGAAACCTGGAACTGAGGAATGCATCTCTTCAGTTTCCTTAACTTCACTAAACTGTAAATAACTTAAATTATTAAATTTAAATATCAAGACATTTAATTATTGTTCATATCGCTCATCTTTAACCTTGTAATAATACATCACATTTTTAAATAATTTAAAAAACAACAAATAAAAGACTTTGGAGGCTATATACTACACAATCCATGGCTCCTGCTCCTTGGGAAAACTGGTACAGTATTACAGTTCCCAGAATGTATTTGGAGCAGTGGAACAGAATTGTCTGTTGGCAACTTTCACATTCAGTAACCCAGACACTACAACAATAATTTAAAAAATTGCCTTGTGATTTTTTTTATCTGTATTAAAAAAGGAACACTAACCTACTTCTTAAATATAGTTTGTTTTCTGTGAAACACCACAAGATTTGGCAAAAAAAAGATGTAAAAGAAGACTGTTTTGGTATATAAAACTCCTTACCAGTAGAAGAAACACTGACCTTGATTTGGCCTATTCATAGATTCATTTCATGTAGTTCTGCTGTGTATTTGAAGCCTTACAGCACAGCAGGAGCTGCTGGGCAGCTTGGAAATCACAACAATTCCTTTAACAGGCGAGGTGTCCATGATAACAGTAAAGTAAAGCAGAAGTGTGCACATCATCTACGCTGTGAGTCCTCTGCGTGACGTACATGTATTTACGGCTTGGCTGTGTCTGCCGATAGTGTGGGTGCGTGCCCATTCTCTACAACTTTTAAGTAATATTTTGCTTAAACTCTCCTGTTCTGGAGCTTCTGGTTTGAACTCGATTTTCTCCCCAACACAACCATTCCGCTCCACACCTTGCAAACAAGTTCATCTGTCACTCACCAGCTTTATATCTTCCTATCAGTAAAATTTTAGGTCAACTGGATGAATTATTTCTTACATAGAACACAGTAACACTCCCACTGTATGAAATGGAATGAAACAAATGGAATAAAAGTGCAGTGACTGTGGTGAAAACATCTCCACAGAGTTAGGCCTCAATCTCGTTTTTTGTTTTGGTTTGTTTTGGTTTGGATTTTTTCGTTTGGGCTTTTTTTTCACGGGGCATATGTGTTTTTCTGGAGAGGAGGTTTTCACTCTCCAGAATGTATATTTGCAAAAAAAAGATATAGTGGGCTAAAGGGGCATAAGAGGAGCTGCGTGCATCAGATTTCCTCTTTTCTCTCCTTGGGCTGCTAAGCTTTGCCCCATTTTTTTCCACTAGAGGTGGAAGTGGTGGGCCCCTTTTTATCACTTCAGGAAAACAGATTAAGCCCAAGGATTCTTAGCAGAGGCCAATATATTTGAGATTGTTCTGAATGATGACATCTGTCACTGCATCAAAGACAAACTGGATGTTACTGGTATCAGTGGCGCAGGTGAAGTGTGAGTAAATCTCCTTGGTCTCCTTGTTGCGATTCAAGTCCTCAAACTGGCGCTGGATGTAGACTGCTGCCTCCTCGTAAGTGTTTTGGCCTTTGTATTCAGGAAAGCAGACTGTTAAGGGGATGCGTCGGATTTTTTCTGCCAGCAGGTCTTTCTTATTCAAAAAAAGGATAAGGGAGGTGTTGATAAACCAGTTGTTGTTGCAGATGGAATCAAAGAGACGCAAACTTTCTGCCATTCGACTCTGTAGAAGAGGAAAGGACAGTGTCAGCACAAGTGTGTCAGCATAGCTGTGGAAAGCACACAAAATATATCATCATCATATCTATCAGTGAGCAAAATCTGCTTTGAGAAACAACTTTTGTATTATTTGGTAACTGTCCATCTTACCTGAACATGAAATTCCAGGGATCTTACTTCAATTATTTTGATATAATACATCTCACCAGACTACCTCATCCTTTACTTTTTTAAATATTTGGCAACTATTGGGGAAAAGACTGAAACCGAAGATTTAGAAACAACAGATGTAACTCAGTAAAACAGGGCTCTGTGCAAAGTTAGGCTAGCACTATAAATAAATTCTTTAAATGAAAAGGATGAGTAATTTCTAAGGATTTCACATTACAGAAACTTTTTGCTGTTTCAGTTTTTAACAAAGACAGCAGAATTGTAATACTGCCTCATTGGGTGTGTAGTTTAGCGCACTATACATACTCACTATTTTTTCTTGCGTTACTTCTTCCTGTTGCATAATGGTATGCTTGAAAGAGACACAAGACCCACTTTCTGCTGTGGTGGGACAACTTGTGTATTTATAGGTGAAAGCTGAGTTTAGCCGGAGGTGTTTGACATGTTTCTGTCTGCTGCCCTGTGTAGACAAACTTCATTTATGGATAGTTTAGGATGGCCACCACAATGACATATCTGGAAATAACAATCCAGTGGTGCTACAGACTGAAGGGTCCGTTGGAAATGTTCCCTCTGGGTTAGGTTGGGGACTGCACTGGCAGTGTGGCAGGAGCTGTCCATGGTGCCGAGTGCTCCCGCACGGCTGACGGTTTACACAGATAAACAGGTGTAAACAGATGGAATGTTGGGAACAGAAAATATCCTACACTATTACAATAACTGTCACTCACATATTGTCAAAAGTATATATAGCAAATATGCGAATCAGGCATTTTTGCTAAGATCGGTGTTTCCTAACTTAGGTCTGTATTTGTCTTGGGTTTCATGGGCGCGTCAGCATTATCGTTATCCGACTAACTTTGTATCACATAGTGGGAAGTTTCATAAGATGTACAGATGATTAATTTAGTGAGTTCAGAGGAGCCATCAGAGAAAGAGCAACTTTCTGATTGTAAACTTTTTATATTGTGGCATGCTTTGCCGTCTGAAAGCAAGAGCAGCTGATTTGATATTTTTTATTTAAATAAGAGAAAAACTATACTGAAAATGTCCGTAAGAGTCGAGAAGATTCCTGATGTTTGATTTCCCAGGGCTTCCAAAATGTGTAATAAATCAATTTATACAGAACTTATAATTTTTCAAAGCAGCATAGTTTCTTGAAGAAAGCCTGGAATCAACTCAAGCCTGTAGTTTTAGTATGGCCAAAGAATTTTGGATTGGCAGAAGCAGCAACTGTAAGGTCCATGGAGGTATCGTATGTCATTCCTAACAGAGTTTTAAGGTATTCTCAAAGTTCTTTTCACAGAACCTCTCCGTTCCCACCTGTTGACTGATCTTTCAACGAAGAAAAATACAGTAATCAAATGCTACTAATTAGTAGGCACAGATCAAGATTAGTGATTCTGTAACAGCTATGACACTCACTAATTTCTGACTTTCCCATTTATTCTTCTGTAATGATTGACTCCTTCATTTTCTTCTACTGTCAACCTGTAATGAATTTACTGTTTCAAACAGAATTATCTGTATTTCCCATATTGATTATTCTGCAGGCATTTACAATACTTTAGGTTTCTAAAAACCTTATGCGTACATCATCAGTCACCTCAGTGGTGCAGAGTAAGTGAACAGAAGAAATCTGGGATATCAAAAAAAGTATATTTTCTTTGCAAGGTTATTTTCAGATATGTGCTACATTTGTCTGGCTTGCACTCAGAGGGGACAAAAATAATCTAGAGTCTGTTTGACTGTGAAGTATTGTAGCCAGTTTTTCTGTTTGGAAAGTGGAGATGAGGGGATGCTTTTGGCTTTTAACAGAAGTAACAGTATTTTGGGCCTAATTCTCCTGAAATTTATATCAGTTGTGTGTAGTGCATCTCCCTTGACTTCACAAGAGTGACTCTGTATTTTAGCTCATGAGATGAAGAGAGAAGAATCATTCACTGGTTATTACATGAAAAGTAACATGAAATTTATTTATTTAATTTTCTTTATTTAATTTATTTAAAATTTGCTTTTTATTTGGTTTTATTAGGGAATGGAAATATTTTTGATTGTTATTACTTCAAAGGAAATCTGCAACAGTATTAATCATTATTGTTACACTAAAACAGTATCCTGAAAAAATTACCCCTTAAAAATGCACAGTTACTGCAGTATGAACACGCAGTTTTACCTACGATTTTCAAACTCCCTCTTATACTTTCCCCATTTTGTTTGCGTGACTATTCTTTTTCATTTGTGATGAATTTGCTTGGTCAGAATCGCCTCCTGCATTTTCAGAGTTCCATGAAGGCGTTGGTTTAGTTATTTTAATGTGTAATTCTGTGTTTAAGGACCAAACCCACAGCCCTTTGGCAGTGTCTGGCCATTCCAAAGCCCCAGCAGCCCCAGAGGCCCCTGTGCTGTCCGGCACTGCCACAACTGCTCTGGGTGAGGTCGAACTCACAGGTCTCTGACAGCACACTCAAATATAACCAAAAACATTTAGTCCCTGTATTGGGGTGGGGGTGGTGTTTACTTCTTCCTTTCTAAGGATGGAGTCATCTGACTTTTGAGCCTGTTTGATATACAGACAGGTTTATAGGTGAAAAAACGTGGCTTTAAAAATCTGTTAGAGGGTTTATTTTTTATTTTCACAGTGCAGATCCTGACACAACAGGTCTCCTAAAACCACCACAGTTGTTTTTTTCCCCAAATGAATTATTATATAGAATAAATTAATGTACAATTCCTAAAGGAGTTATAAAAATGTTCTGTTAGTGTGGAGGAAAAATAAAGCCAGGAAAAGGCATTCTTCTTCTCTGCAGTGTCTTTTCCAGTTCAGGAGTCCTGAGGGGGGGTAGCTGGCCAGGTGGTCAGAAAAAACATGTTGCCGTAGTTTCATAATTATACACAAGCTGGGATATAAGCAAGATAATGCCAGTGCCTTGTCCAGATGGCCTTGTTGGGGGCTAATTGCAAATTCTTCTCTGAGCACAAGAACAAGGAATTGGTTGCTTAAGGGAAATAAGATGCTAAGGAACAGATGGCTGCTTCTGGTCTTCCAAACATACAAACACCCCTGGTCATCCCCTGGAGCAGCAGAGGTGTGCTCAGCAGCAAGGAGTTCCAGGACAACTAAGGCTTTTCAAAAGGGAAGACCCTGTTATCAAGATAGCAAGTAATTAGAAAAAGCTCTTGGTAAATGGAGCTAAACATGAATGTAGCATCTCCTCACAGCATTCACATTAAAGCTTTCTGGCCACCGTTGGGAGAGCTTTGAACTTAAAAATGAAAAATTCTGAAGAGAGAAGCTGTCACAAATAAGGGAATTAACTGACATTTGTACTACAGACCTAAGGACTTTCTCTTTCAATCATTATATTCCTCTTTTGTTATTATTTTAAAACTGGTGGGCATTTGGGGACTGTGAGGATCTTCAGTAAACTAAATACAATTTTACTTGTGTAAACCATAAACAATGGTGATTGAAATTGGTGCAGGAATGGTAACATCTGTTTTCTGGGAAAGATGGAAAATCTTTGAATGCCAGTAAATCTGGAAAGAACGAGTGAAAGCTGTTGCTGTTTTCCTGTTGAGGCTTTCCTTGCAATAGTGGCTGACACTTACTCTATGCTGGTAGCTGGGACATATTTCACAAAATGACACGAATCTGTCAGTCTTATGTCAAATGCATTGTTTGGAGCCACACCTTAGGACCTTCTAAAGTAGAGGAAGAAGGGGTGGTGGGATAGAAAGGCAGTTGGCTCTGTTGGATACAAATATTGGTTTTTCCTTAAGGTTACTGTACAAAAAAAATTTAGTACATTCTGAAATAACAACAGTCTACGAAGTAAATTGAAGGAAATACCATTGCCTAAGACCGTCATAGTCAAAGGAAGTCAGACTATGTTTGACTAAATGTATAAATCACAAGCAGAGGGAAAGCAGAAGAATTTTGCAGAAAAAAATACAGATGGTGTAGAAAGCAAGAGAGAGCCTGGATAAGTGTAACAAGAGACTTTGTTCCTGTAAGAAAGCTGAGATTGAATGCTTGTTGAAAGGCCTTTCCTGTCTAGCAGTTCGGCAATCCTGTTCGAGTGCTGGGTGAGAGAGACTTCATTTAAAAAGACTGTTCTACGATTGCTCTTTTGTCCAGAGGGAAAAAGACTCCTAAAAGCATGCGTTGGATCAGGTGGCTGCGGGCCTGGATGGGGAAAGATGCTGAGACTTTCATGAGGTATGAAAAACAATTGCTTTCGTCTAAAAATCCAAAAGAAGCAACTAACTTTCTGTTGAAGAGAAGTAAATAGACTTAATCCAATTCACTCTGTCTTTTAAATAAAGAAACTAAGAACCTCGCTGAGGTAGGGTTAAACTGGGATGAAACACTGCCTGTATGTGCTGTTCCAAGCCTCGGCATCACCCAGAAGGGACAGGGTAACAACAGGGAGTCGAATAGTCAGAACTAGTTTACTTTTCCAAACTTTTTCTTTCCAATGTTAGGATCCCAAAGTTCTTCTGGCAAATGTTGGGAATTCTAAAATGTCAAAATTGTTGTAGAAGGGGTGACTTAGAAGGGCAAGTCCAAGTGTTCTTAAGTCACCTAGCAGCATGGAAGTGTAGATGTGGCACTTTGGGGTGTGGTTTAGCAGCACGGTGGTGTTGGGTGGACGGATGGACTGGATGATCACACAGATCTTTTCCAACCTTAATGATTCTGTGATTTTAAGAAGGTTTTATATTAGAAGAACCTTGAATCTCTGCTACGAAATGAGCCTATAGAAGGCTAAGAAACATGGATGTTGTAAAGTGGAGCCCTGAAGAAATCTTGTGTGCTTTTGCATAGAAAGATAAGTGTTTATATGCTGAGGGCAAGAAATGAATTGAGTGTGAAACAAGCATACTTCCCTTTTTTTTAAACAGATTCGTTGTCAATTTGGGAGAAAAAAATTATACTAGCCAATAGAATTTGTAAACTACCAAATTAATTTGTTATTTTAAAGATAATGTCCTGTAATCGTTACTGTTCCTATGTGAAAATGTAAAGTAGGTAGAGGAGGCAGCAGTCAATGTTTGATACCTCTTCTTCTGAGAAGAAACAGCAGATAAACCCAACAAAACAGTACCATGGCCTGGCCTCCCTTGGTGGTTCCCTATGGAGAGTTACTACTGTCTTTACAGAAAATTCCACAGATGATATCTGCATCTGGCAGTGTGAATGAGAATTACATGGGGACCTTTAGTCTTGGCAATTGTACAGGATGACAATGAAAACATTATGAATATTTTATCGCGTATGATCTCTGTGACTGAAAAAGAGCTGTAGTGTTAGTAAAGCTTACTGTGGTCTAGACTAGACAGAGCTACTGAACTGGGAGTGTTGCTTTAGCAGAGTCCTGAACACTTCTCTTTGAAAGTCAATCTCTGCAACTTTTTAGGTGGGCACTGACACAGCAAGTGGTGTCTGTAGGACCATGTGGTGAGCTGAACGTCATTATGCAGTGGTTATGTATGGGTTCCAGTTCAGACTGTGCTAAACCACTGTCTTAATACTGTCAAAACTGGTTTATGTTCCTAGATCAGGAACAGGAGAGATTTGCCAGTCCTGGTAAGCACAGCCTGACACCAAGCTGCAATCACACTAAGGAGGGTGCCATTGCTGAGAAAGAAGGTTTATTAAATTTCCTGAGCAGAAAATTACATTTTCAGCCAGGGCATTTCCAAGCAAAGGAATAGCACAACATGTGCTTCTGCTCAGACTTGCAAACTAGAGGAACCCTAAAGACAGGATATATAGAAACCTCTTGGAAGAACTGAATTCAAGGTTCAGAATGAGCGGGGCACTTCTTCATTTAACAGGAATGCTAGAACACCAGATAAAGGCTACTCCGGAATATCTGGCCAAGGTGTGAAAGCTGTTGCACAGCACAAAAGGGGGTAAAATAAAAGTGAAGTACGTCTAGGTTAAGTTATTGCTTGTGACTACCTACAGGTATCTTCTAAGCAAGGTGAAGTACAGGAAAATTATATTTTAGAAGTCATAAAATGTGCATGTCATAGGCACTATATTTATCACTTCTCGTAAAAGAATTACAAGTCCAGAGGAAAGCTTGAGAAAAAGTTATGTTCAGGAGAACAGGAGTATGAGACACTCAATATTGGGCCTGTTTTTTCTCTGTAAAGGAAAGCTTGCTGTGTTTCAGCAAAGAACTGTGGACACTCTCCTTTTACTGCCTCAAAGCTTTATGCTACGTAAGCCTCTTGACACGAGAGTTACAAGAGCGTGCTCTGTGCTTCTCTGTGTATTATTCTGGGGGCAAACATGCCATAAAATGAATATACGATAAACTTCAGTGTCTTTGACAGTGCTAGGAAACTGAGATTTCTTGAGTACAAATTAAGATAGTTCTTAACTTGGTTTTAAGAAGCAAATTGTCAGAATATAATCCCTTTGCTGCATTGGTAAATGGGGGGGGGGGGGGTTAAGCATTGTATGGTATTCCAAGCAAACTGCCTACTTCTGCAATTTAGAAAAAAAATCTACTTTAAAAACATTTTCTTGTTAGAATAATATTCATTTAAAACCTCACCGTTCTTGAAAATATAACCAAAGTAGCATGAACATCCATGGTTTAGTTGTAAATAGGGGAGAAAAAAGGAAGCTGTTTGAGCATCTTATCTTCTCTGTTAGTACAGAATCACAAGTCATACTCCCTTTTTTCTCCCTTTTTCTAAGGCTCACTCAATGCTAAGAGCCAAGACAGGAGTCCTAGCAGCCTGCCTGGCGTCTTGTCCGACAAATCAGCTTCTAGTGTTGTCTCTAAAATAACTGCTGTCTGGCTGGTGAGCTCTTAATTAGTGGGGCTTGGATTGAATCAAGAAGGAGCCACTGTGAGAATGAGTCATACCAGAGGAAAGCAGGGAAAACTAACAAAGTCCCTGGCTTTTGCTGTCTCGAAGGGCCTTCATTTATTTGCGTGGCTGCTTATCACTTGTCAGCTTCTTTGATTTCTTAAAGAAATGGAGAATGATTTTCTATTCAGGAGCAGATTATATGTTGATTTTGGTTTGTGTACTGCTCCTCTGGTTTCAGCTTGGTGATTATATTATATACTGGGTTAGAAATACTATAATTAAATTTGTACTCGTTTATAACAGAAAATAATAGTGGTCCAGAGAGTCCTGAACTTAGCACAGAATGAGAACCTAAATATCTTCTGCTCCAACCTCTGCTTTCCATTGCATTCATTTTAAGATCCTCTCCAGGTTTCCATGGAAATAGCAGAGAAGTGTGCTCATATTCTTGGCATTAAGATATTCATAAAAAGAGATAAGGAGATGGTTCATATGGCAGATGCTGGTTTGCTGAAGCAGGCAGTCAGAAACCAATCTCCTTGTATGTAAATGATCATATGCGTAAGTGAACGTGTTCTGGGGATGTATTCTTCGCAGGAGAGGAGGAGGAACAGGCAGCATCAATCTGGCCTGCAGAGAATGCAGGAGTTTCTATCTGGGATGTGACTTCAGAGAACAATGCAAAATCAAATGCTGCTAAGATTTTACCATTAGAAGTTGAGATCTTTCTCAGGGGAACAGAAGATGGTTTAAACTTCCTACAGATGTACGTGTTGTACTAATGATCGCATATTTTAACCAAAATGTCTTCTTGAATAAAAAATGGTACATTTCTTGAAACAGAAATTCTCAGGTTGCTGTCAACAGCCAATATATTAAAATCTTTAAGCCCACGGTAAGATCTGTCTTCTTCGTAGAGAAAATCATTATAGAAACCTGATGTTTGAGCAGACCCACAAAACCCACATTAAGAGTATTGTAGATTTTCCAATTTAAAATGGGCAAATAACAATTAATTGCATTCATTTAAAAACAGGCAGATGCAGACTTTGATTAAAAATGCACATCTGGTTGTCTTAGCAGTTGTGCTATCCGTGCTGGAAAGGCATCAAACAATACACTGAGTGTAAGATCAATCTCCCTCTGAAATCTAAATATGTTAACTGCTCGTCATAGGTACAGGCCCACATTTACGCTTCAGGCCCAAAGGTGAATGCTGAGCCAGGCTAGAAGGGTGTCTTTACTGTCTCTGAGAGCAGAACTCACCTTTCTCATCATGGATGTGGCAGGTTGGGTGAGCCTGCCATTCACCCTATACGTGCCCTTGCAGTGGTGTCAGGGACAGTCTGCCGTTAGCCTTGCGTGGGCCGCTGCCAGCATGGTTGGCTGCGGGGCCCAGCCAGATTTATGGCAGGAGCACCTGCAGCTGGACTGAAGAGAGGTCACTCTGCTTCCTGCTGAGGGCTTCTCAATACAGCATGGACTGTCAGTGTCATCACATCATGGCAGTCCTGCCTGGCAATTAATGGAATCTTGAGAAACATGCCAAGGCATCATCTGTTCTCTTAAAAGGGGAAAAAAATACCCTGCAATTCTCAGCTTTAAGACTTTTAGGCTAACGTTTTACCTGTACTTTAGCATCAATGTAATAAATATTGTTCAACATAAACCATAGTGGAGCAGACCCAAACAACCAACTGCTGTTCTTTTTCATCCTGTATCTGAGGGAAGAGCAGTCATTGCACCAGGCAGTGGCCCTGAGGGGATTAGCACCAGTTTGCATCTAGATTTGAAATAAATGTCAGGACGGCAGTTCTGATACCTCTTTTTAGTTAGAACGATGCTCCAGTGCCACCAGTCGGGCGCTGAAGACCCAGATTCTTGTAGCGGCTTTGTGGTTTGGTGAGTTTTGAAGTAAGAAGTTAGGGCACTTCTCAAAAAATCAATTTCCTTGAGTTCTCTCTCCACTTACATCACCATTTTTGTCAATGCATTTTTGTATTTTAAATATTCATGTATTGAAGAAGGAATTGAATGGCTTGAGTACAGAATGGCTTTTGTGTTCTCAGAACAAGGTGACGTTTCTTCGACTCACTGCGGCCTTCTGTTTTCAATTTCTTCTTGAGCAGAACAGTGGTGGTAACGTTTAGAAAGACTGCATCCCTCCTCCATACTCAGGACAGCCCCACCTAACTCCTATTGAATTGTCACCTCAAAGAGAGTTCACTAAAGGGTTGTGGATCACCATGCAGCTGAAATTTTATCTCAGTCTGGATATTTTGTGGAATTTAATGTCAGAATGGGAAAGACCTACCATATCCCAAAGTGCCACAGCCACATACTTTTTGAACCCCTCCGGGAATGGTGACTCCAACACTGCCCTGGCAGCCTGATCCAGTGCTTCACCACTCTGTCAGTAAAGAAGTTTTTCCTCACATCCAGTCATACACATCATACCAGAGTTCTATCACCAGCTAGAAAAAAAATTCTCTTAGGATTTTCTTAAGGATAGAGTGAATTTTCCAGCAAAAAAAATATTGTGTAAAGCTCTGTACTGAGGCTTTACAGTGAGTTATTATTGCTCTTAGGAAAAAACCTAAATGAATTCCTTTTTGCTATGAGCATGATTTTATCTAGAAATCAACCAAGACTGTTACAGGATCCAGAGTAGAAAAGTTTCCCAAAGCATCATTTTATTTTCTAACACTATTTTACATTGTTCCTGATGACTAGGTGGGCAGCAGAACAGATTGCAGTCCACACTGTTCTAACTGAAGGCATCATCCTATCTCACTAAATCAGTTAAAAAGCAAACCGATGTGCTATATTAGGCCTGTTCTAAATTTCTTCACAGGCTAATGCTTTTTTAAGTGCACTTTAAAAGCATTAAATCATTTGAAAGAAGCTCAGTTACTATGAAACAGTGCCTGTTATCCAAAAGAAAAGCAAAACACCCCGGAAAAGTAGCAATTGAAATTGTCCGGATAATGAGAAATTCCAGTTTGATTTTAAATCAGGCTTTTTCAGGGGTTTCTTTTTGGGGTTTTTTTTGCACACTTAAGTTTCCATACAATGAAATGACCACCCTCACTCCTGATTTCTTTAAGTAAATAATTAAGTAGTTCATGTTGGGCATGCCTTACTAGAAAAGGATGGTTTAGAAGGCGTTTGTGGTATCTGCTACGATTTCTGTAACTGGAAGAGCAGAATATACTTAGAGATGTGGACAAGCTTTGCCCAATGGGCTGTACAGAAACTGGTTGTAGACATTTGTTGCGTACAAGGGAACCATTCATAAAGTCAATAAGGTATAATCCATAAAGAACACATGCAATGGAAGAGGATTTTGATAAGAATATGGGAAGTGCAAGAGAGGGGAGTGAGGAAATAATGTGCAGTTCACCAAGAGTGAAGCCTTCTGTGCCCTGAAGCGATGGGTTATGGGCTTGTGCACTGACAGGTTTCTTCCATGTACTTGTCTCTGCTTCAGAGCAGAGCAATCTTGCATTCAGGTTACCCGTTCTCTTTGTAAACATGGCTATAGCTGATGGCTCCAGTGTTTCCTCTGGAATTATGTGACAGTTCAATTTATCTTAACCCCTGCCTCAGCTTAAAACACTGTCCTACGTGTCTGCCCGCTCTTGCGCTGCAGAGGAGCTCCCTGAACCGGGTCATGAATAGGGAACTCGGCTTCATGAATCAGAAAGCAAAGACTCCAACAAGGTATCGTCCCAGGTCTATTTGCCAATGAAGGAAACAATTGAGAATGTGCAGGATTAATAAGGAAAATTAGCACTAATAAAAATTAGTTATTTCCTCAAAGCAAATAATGAATGCAGAGAGCACAGAAGTATTCATCAGGAAAGAAAAGTACAGAGAATGAAAATCTAGAGCCTGGCTTTGCTCATATTAATATCAGTGCTAATAATATTCTCAATCACTTTTTTATTTGAAAAATATTGCTATTAAACTGAACCAAACATCTACCATACAATCTGCTGGGATTCTATAGAATTCCCAGTGCTTATTTCCCAGTAAAACAAACACTTCCAATATTAAGCCACATATGAGGTGATATAAATATAATGATTTTCATCATCTAATTCCCTGTTTTGCAGGATTGTTTACTACACCATTCTTTGTTAATATTTTTTTTCTAATCTATTTGTAAGAAAAATCATAGCTGATTGTTGTAGCATCCCCTTTGGGAGTCTGTGAAGTTCAATATTTCTGACATTTTCTCTTACACTTCTATCAAACACAGGCTTTTCATTCCTTATCTTTGAACCATTGTTCTCACATCTTCTAAGATAGTGAATAATTCACTGTGACAAACATTATTACATACAAAAGAACATAAAAAAGTAGCTGCTAATAAATACTGGAATGAGGGAGAAGGCAGGAACAGGAATAAGAATTAAATGTAACTGTCTTCTACCATGTATCTCAGATCTGTTTCATCCCTGAAAAAACACAGCAGAAATTGGCTGAGAACCTACCTTCTGTCACAACTCCCTGTGACTCTGGTATTTAAAGTGACTGCATTTAGAGCAGAAATGATTCATATCCTATTGGCCTGGGTTTTACAGAAGAGCATAAGAAGCAGTGGATACTGTTAAACTTTTCCATCCAGCAAGAATGCCCTGAGCAGCTCAAAAACCCCGACAGTCAGTGCAGGTACCGAGGTTTGGGATGTCTTCCCTCTGTGAAACTTTCCCAAATACACAGATAAGAAATCTTACAGCAAAGTTTAGTTCTATGTGGTGACTTTAGCTACTCCAGCAGTTGATTTATCCAAAAGGGAAAGTCTGACTCATCTGCCTTTTGATTTTCCTCTACTTCTGGACATGGGATTCCACTGTTTGCCTTGCACAGATCCTGAACTCACTGGATTCCTCTGGGAGTAGGATTCCAGCACAAAACCAACCACACTGAAATACTGGGTGATTTTTCTGAGAGGTTTGTGTGTTACATCTGTTTAGCAAAGGGCCCGTATAACAGCAGGGCTGGCGCAAGGGATGAGGTAGAAGCACGCAAGCAGAAGGAGTGGTGGTGACTCAAGTGTCAAACCAGCAGGAGGAAAAGAATGAGACCTCCCTTTCTTCCTAGAGTGGTGAGCTTATGGATAACCTCAGCAGGCCTCTCTAACTGAATACATGTGTTCAATATGCATTTCACCAAATGCATGCAATTCCGCTTTCATATTCTGTGCTGTTTCAAAGTAAAAAAAGAGAGAAAAAACACACCAAACCACTTTCTCAAGATGGGAGATATTAAAATGGAAGAATTTAGCTGGAACACGTTATTTAATTAATAATATAACAGGGCTATAATTTAGACTTTTTTTTTTCTCTGTATAAATAAATATTAAACTGAGTACAGTGGTCATCAGATCTTTTGGCCTGACTCCATTTATCACAGCCATGGTCATTTCCATCTATTGGGTTTTCCCTGTCTTAAGACATGTCAGCTATAGCTGGTGATGGTGTTTGACTGAACTTCACCTTTCAGAAAAGCTGGTTCAGCCTCCTTCCCAAATAAATAATTTTTTTTTAAAAAGTGGATATTTATCTGCCCGAGGTCTGGCCGTTGGTTCTCATTTTGCCTTTCTCCATTAGATTAGGTGTGCTTTTACATTTTTAGCAGTTTTTGTTCCTCCAGGTACTTCTCTACTAAGCAGATATTTAGCAAAACAAATTAACCTTTGGAAACCTTTTTAAATGCTGTCTCAGTCTTGATTTCTGGTTAGAACTGACAGCAGATGCTCTGCAGAACGCTGCCTCCAGAACATTTCAGGCACAGCCACGCTGAAGTTGGTTTTCTCAGCCTTTGATTTTTTTTTTTAACATATCTTTAATGTCCTTCATTAACCTCTCACATTTCCAATTTACTGTCATTGTTTTCCTTTCTTTCCTGTATGGGTTGTTGGGTTTTGATGTATTTCTTTCTAATTACTGCTTTCATTTGATCTATGAGGAACAGCAAAGGCACAATGCAAGCTGCTATTAGAACCAGCCCTTTCTGTGTCACTGCCAGAATTCATGTTATTGGACTGTACTAATGCTAAAAGGCAGTGTAAAATTAGCCCGCTCTGACGAGTCCAATGACACCCCCAGCCAGTGTTATCAGGGCACTACTGCATAAACGGTTACACCAGTGGAAGTCCAACTGATTTTGGTAAATATGAATGGTAAGAAACTCTCCCTGCTATGTCACTGTTGCAGTGGGAAAGCTCAGCTTGCTAGAAGCACTGCTAGCTCTGGCAGGACACTGCCGAAACAAAGCTCAGTGTCTGTCGGCTGACACCACCCTGCCACGTTGCCTGGGAAACAGCAGAAGAAGAGAACATAAGGTTGTTAAAGTGTCGGGGTTCTAAAAAACCCAAATGCTTAGGGTCCAGGCTGTGCTGAAGTGAGTGCAGCACACGCATGACATACCCGCGTCTTACTCAATAAAATCAGTTTAGTCATAAGCATTCTCCCCAGAGCTGATGCACTGAAGGATTCTTGCTTCTGAAGCTGGTGTTTCTACTACATGGATTTTATTCTAAATCGAGTTAAACTATTACGAGGAATCTATTTCTACTGATGATAAATGGGTGGGGGTTGATTCCCATTCGTAAAGTGAAGTGTCACCAGTCAATAAATAATGAGGAAAAGGACACAGCGAAAGACTGGCCAGGTTGTTTCAACCAGTTTAACAATGGAAAGGACAGTATCCAGATTAAATATCTAAAAAGTAACTGACAGGAGTTAGAGAGCTGCCTTAATTGGAGTAGAGGAGTTATTCATCGTCTGCTAATTTTGAAGTATAATCAGGGGACACTGTCATTGGTTGACGGGTTCAAAATTTAACTAAGCCTATTAATAGCTTTAAAATCTGCATGTTGATACTCAAGGCTCCATCCCAAGAAGCAAGCTTAAGGAGTTGGTCTTGGCAGCACAAGCCAATCCACAGCACACGCACAAACTGTCTCACTGCTTTTCATAGAAAAGAGCAGCCATCCAAGACAAAGATCCATCCTGCCCCACATCCCAGGCCTTACATCCACTGATAACAAAGCATTGGGGAGGGGGAGGAAATTCAGATCTGGGGAAACCTAAATACTTTGCTAGTATTTTATCCCTGCTTCTCAAGATCTGAACTCAGGATCTGCAAGTCAAAAGCACTATCCTGACACGTAATAAGTCTCAGTATCTTTTTCTTTTATACATTTTTCTGTTCCTTCAAGGCATGTGCAGAGTTTTGGCACATGACACATTCAGGCAGCAACTCCAGAATTTCACTGTGTACTTTGCACCTGCGCTGCCTTTATCTTTACCTTGTTCTGAACATTTTAGTTGGTCATATCATCCAGTATCTTTCGTTCATAAAAGAGACAATAGGTAATGATTAGGAATCAATACTCTTGTCAGCCAGTTGTCACTTTATAAGCCCATCATATTTTTTTTCCTAGGGGAAGAAGTCCCTATCTATTATTTGTTATTTTTACTGAAAATACCCTATACTTTAGGTCATGGCTTGCTCCAATTCTGACGTATTTTCTTCAAAATAGGAGAACAATGATTTAGATAATATTCTGTGAGCAGACACGCTTTGCATTTTATACAGTTTACTGATTATTCCTTAGTCCTTTCCTAATGTTGTTTGCTTTTTGACTGCTATTGAACATTGAGTTGATATTTTCATAGATCAAGCTGTTACAGATCAAAAATCTTTCTTATATATGCACTGTATGATAATGAGTCAACAAGATACTGCAGTGTCTAACATTATCTTTAAAGAAGTTAAACTTCCCGTAAAAGCCTTGTCACTCTGCCAGAAAAACAGCAGTTTTCTAAGCCTTCGCAGTATTAGATGCTATTATTCCTAGTTAAAACACTGTAATGCAAGCATAAAATTACTTTTACTTGCACATGATTTCTCTTCCTAGAACCCGACTTCTCTTCAGAAGAATCTACTCTTGCCAAGTCTATGTAGAGATACAACATATATATCAAACAAGAAAAAGGGATGATAATATAAGAAATGGAAAGAATTTTGAGTTTACTCAAACAAAAGCACCATTGCAATACTGCCTGCAGTGGGAATGAGTCTGAGTGTTTACGATCCCAAGGTGATGCAGGTCTGCTTAAACACACCTGCCGAAAATTTAACTGTTATATTCTGTGTTACTTGGTTTGCAGTACTCCTTGCTCTTACTTTCATTTAACTGCAAAAATGAGCCTTTCTCACCGTGCATTATTATATCAAACCTAACACATGCCTTTGAATTCTTGATATTAAAGAAAAGCGTTTTCTAATTTCACATAGCCCAAAGCTTAAGCAGTTTCTTAAATCTGAGATATGACCTCATATTATCTCATTGTGTCTTGATGGCTTATTTGGTTGAACAAGTTCTTATTTTACGGCATCATCTGAGTATACAACAATGTGATGGCAGTGTAGTCTTTGATCAAACACCCATTACCTCTCTTGAAGAATCCTAACTTTATTTGCTATATCATAAAGATCAGGTGATAGGAGGGGTTTGAAATTAGGAAAGAAACCAATGTAGTTATTGTTAGCTCTAGTCTCAAACAGGAGTCTGTAATGTTCTGTTTTCCAGTTTTAGAATTAACTGCTTGTTTTTTCCTCAACTCTGGTTTGAGTAAGTGCAGCCTTACAGCTCCTGACAATACAATAGTACATCATCTCCATGGAGACAATGATACTGAAGATGGGACCAGCAGAACGCTTGGCCAGTGCCCAGGATCCTCAGAACATTCCCCTGGGTTACCAAGGAGTAGGATTGCTCAGTGAGCTCCAGGAGCTCAGAGAACAGGGTAGATAACATGGCAGAATAGTTTTCTGATGATCCAGCATGCTGGAACTCGCTCACCAGCAGCCAAATAGCAGTCCCTGAACTCTGACAGAGTTTGTAACATCATCTAAAACTCCACCACCCAGGAGCTGTATTGGCAGTAAGGACCTGCTTCCTTTGTTCCAGCAGCTCTGCTGGGTTTGCAGGCTGATGGGGCTGCTCTGCTCTCTCCAAGCCTGCCGCACCCGCAGAGGCTTTTTGCAGCTTTTATCTACTTTGTTGCTCAGCACAGTTACAGAAATAACCTGGAAGAGCTGCTTTGCCAGACTAAGATGGTATTTTTTAGGCTCTTTTTTTGTTTTGGTTTTTTTTTTTATGGACATGTTCCTATTCCCTGTAATTAAGCAGACCACGCTCAGTGTTACAAGAGATGGCAGCAACACTTCCCTGCCCACCTGAGGGATGCTGGAAGGGTTCTGAACACAGCCTTCGTTAGGCTGTTCCTGGCATTGAGCCTCAGAGGGATTTGGCTCCTTACAGTACAGTTGAGCGAATTTCCAAACTACATCTTTTTAGCAGATTCTTCAGAGACTCAGTTTGTCAGAGTGATGTTTGCTGATGTGGTTTTTACCCCTGATAAGATGGTAAAAGCGCTGTTTATAACACGTTTCACAATTTCCCCTCTATCCTGACTGTTATTAGCATGGCAGGAAAATAGCTGCTTGCCAGGAAAGAGTTAATACACCTCTCTCAAAAAGCTGAAG
Organism: Dromococcyx pavoninus; assembly: GCA_033558185.1. Classification (NCBI taxonomy): domain Eukaryota; kingdom Metazoa; phylum Chordata; class Aves; order Cuculiformes; family Neomorphidae; genus Dromococcyx; species Dromococcyx pavoninus. Next base: position 131,640 of record JAUMJL010000582.1, read on the forward strand.
TAGCAGGAAAGGCAAATAAGCTTTTTTAAGTATTTGGTTACACAACAAACAAATAAACAAGGAAAGACAAACAAAGTTAAACATTTTGTTGACTTGATAAGAAATTTCCTGGCAGAAACAGGATTCCTGTTCAAAATTCATATAATTAGCATATCACAGAGTCCTTTGCAGTTAAATTATTATTAGATAGAGGTTCCATTTTGACCCCAAGGATTTGGTTTGCAGGAGGCCTTCTGTGGCCTGAACAGTTTGCTGCAATATTGTGTCTTTCTCATCTGCATCTTCCTTTTAACAAGATGCTATACAAAAAAATAGCCTCAAAAAAGCCTAAAGTTTCATTTTTCCATTTATTCACAATGGTTACAAGAAAGAGTGTAAAAATTATCTAAACCTGTTACCTGCAGTAGTTTCCCTTTACCTTTCATGTTTATGAAAGGGTTGAACGAGGGTCATTTTTAGAAGAAGCAGATGTGCCCAGCCTTCACCGTGTGAATCTGTTGCCACTCCTGACCTCAGGAATTCTCCATTGTATGTTCTTGTTTAGCTTCTTTTGTTATCTACTTCATTACTGCGTCTTTGAAGAGCCTTTCTAAGGGCCCAGGTGAGCACAGCCTAATGAAACAGAAAGCTGTGCACCAAGAAGTGCAGCAGGTCTGAGGCGCAGAACGGAGCGCGCACAGAGGGAGCTGCACTGAAACTGCAAGGCTTCTTGTCAGGGAGAGAGGACAGGTTATTTACATTCTGTAGCAGACACTGATTTAAGGAGAAATCTAAATAGAAATGGGACACTCAGATATTAACAGGGGACTCCTCCTAAGCACAGGATGCAACATATAAGAAGGCAAAAAAATGATCACTCGATAATTTAACATTATTAAAGGCCAGAGATGACATCTTAATATGTAATAAATGATAGAACAGGTCAATCGGTTTTCATGGTCCTCAGCAGCTGAGACAAGTAATTTATTTGATACAATGGAGAAGAAATCAGCATGGGATATAAAAACCTAATCCAGCCTTCTCAGAGTGATGGTCAGGAATAATAATCTTATGATAAATCACTAGCATTCCAAAAGTATTGTACAAACCAATCTTGCAACTGTGTCAAAACAAGAGGCAGCTATTACCTAGTTGAGTCATACTGACTGTGTGCATGGAAAGATAAAGCTATATTTATTACATGGTAGGTAGGAAAAAACGCGTAAGAGATTGTGGAAATGAAAACAGACACAGATCACATTTGTGGATAACCCTAGATAAGCTGGAAAAATATTGTTATAGAGAGTGACAGAGGAAAGAACACAAGGTGGAGGGGGGAAGAAAGCAAAGAATTATAGTTTTAGCTACCTTACCACTTGGCAAGCAGCAAATATCACATGTTGATCAGACAAGGCAAAATATTGATTTGGCCAGAACTGCAAACTGTTAACTCAGGTGATTTTGTCTTTGCAAGTGACGTTACCCAGAATAAAAGCACAGCAGCAGAAAGACAAAACCCCAGAAAAATCCTGCCTTTCCTACTCCCATTTGTTTCCAGGGCTGTATAAAGTTTAACTTACTTTTTCTCTTAAAATTACACACAAAGGAAAAATTGCCCAGGCTACTGACAGCCTGGGCATTGTTGTTGCCCCTTCTGCACATTGGTGTCACTGCAGTCCTCCCGCCCCCAGCAGACTGCCCCAGTTTGCTCTATCCAGGACCCACCAGCATGCAGAACTCCCTTATTTTCCCTTCGATCTTTATCGTATTTGGCTCTCATTATTTTAATGCATCTTCAGTAAAGACAGAGCCCACACATAACACAAATCCACCTCTGTGAGCAGGAAACACAGGATCTACCCCATTCACCTAGATCATTTGCTGGATTTTCACATTTTATAACCCAGCCATGTTCTTACACGCTCTGTCAAGCAGTGATGTTTGGCAGTGGACTAGTTCATTGAGTAGTTCCCTTTGCCGTAGACACCGCGGCAGGATGTGTTTTAGCCTCGGCAGTGCTACTGTCCACAGGGCTTTTTGCCTCAGCCCAGTCTCAGTGCTGCAGTTAACGCTGGTACCTCTCACAGTTTGGCTACCAGAGCTGTTTCACACTCTGTGCTCAGCACACTGGGACCACGCCATCTCCACACAGGAAAATTATGGGTGGATATCTGGATAAAGCACAGCAGCCAAAGGGAACCTGGTTTTTTTTTTATACAGTCAGGTTCCCTCTGAAATGCTAGGAGTATGCCTCTCCTTTTTCAGGAAGATGTCCATTCTCCCATATTTCACCTGTGCTCTAGTGTCTCCACAGATCAGAAAAATATCTGTCAAATTTAATTTTATAGATGGGCAAATAGTTGGGCAGTGGCTGCATACATGGAGAAGCTGAGGGATGAAACAAGTCTGAATTTCCATGCCGAGTACCCTCTAAAAGCAGTAGCGCCAAGGACCATCAGATTGTAGAAAAGGGATAAAAAGAGATCAGAGGAGATTAGCCCTGCAGGCTGTTAAAACACTACGTGAAAGTGGGTTTCAATGTCACTTTGAAATAACCCAGATGCTTACTTCATTTGAGTATGGATACTGGAATCAAAATCAACATCCATAAGGATTTTGCAGAGGATATTGATTTCCTTCTCCCTTGGGACTCATTCTTTTGGTTTTCTAAATGTGAAGAGCAAGACAGGAAAAGTCAAAAAAATTGCAAGAAACCAACTAAGTCCTAGTCTGAGTCACATATGAAGAAGATTATGCTTTTCGTAATGTTTCTGGAACTGAAAAGAAAGAAGTGGAGGCAAAGCTTCTCATTCAAGAGGAGGTTACTGAACCAAAACCAGATAGAGAAATCTGTTACAACAGGAAGGTTCTAATGCCAAGACAAGAATCTCCAGGCAATGAAGAACAAGTCCATGTGCAGGACAGCAAATGGTGGATCAGTGCAGTACAGAGAGGAAAACGGAAGGGGAGTGGATAAGCTGTAAAATCACTCTAGAAGATAAGAATTGGGAAATACTACACTACACATATGAAAAAACAGAGAGCCAAGTCAAAGGATGCCAAAAAGGATTAGTGGAAATATCATATCTTTGCAAAATATCATTTCAGAGAGAATTCCATACTCATAGAATTGCCTCAAACACATGGAGGAGGCACAACAAAGAGCCAGACAAACCCGACAAAGCTATGAAAAATTAAATAATAATCATTTGGGGTTTTTTTCTTAGAATAAATGTTCCTGGTCAGGTATTTCTCATGCCCTGGTATAACTGTGTCTCAAACTTGTCACTTGGATGTCCTCTAATAAGAAAAGTCTTTGTGAAAGGTTTGCTATTCATAATGTGTGTTTCATTTGCAGTAGAACTCAGGAATTTCCAAAAAGGTTTACCAAAATTCAGCTTAGGTGAATATTCTTGACCATGAGTTATTTTCCCTTGAAGCACACACAAAAGGGATTTGACTGTATAAGGCAAGCTTGTAAAACAACGGGAATATTTTTGGAAACTCTTTTGTAGGCTTGGTTCAAACCCAAGTATAATTGCTTCTCAAACTTACCACTTAGCTCCTTTCTAATAAGAAATGTTTTATGCAGAAACTGCGTTATCAACCAAAAATACTGACAAAGGCATTAAGAGTACAAATGAGTTGAAATAATTTCCCATCACTGCGCCAATAACAATGAGAGTGTGTGAAGCGATATCTGGAGTGCCTTTCCTATGTGCCTGGGTGTGGAGGGAATCATTTCACCTATTTTCTTCAGGGATGACCCAGTCCTGCACGGGCTGGAAGGGAAGGAGTTTGCTGCAGAACCCAGAAATGTACAGAAGAGACTTTGCTGAGAAATACGGGAGTAAAAACAAACAAGTAAACAAAAAGCCCAGGGTGAGATTTCTCAAGTGTGTCTCCCCAAGTTTGGCCTGATATTGGTTTCTTTTTGGTTTGTGCATTTTTCATCTGGCTTGGGTGGAAGCATTAGCATCTTCCTCCAACTCTGCCTGTGACTGGTGGCGACTCTTGCTACATGGCTGCTCGTGACGTGGTGTGACAGCGTCCCAGCCCTAGCGGTGTCACACAGGCGACACAGCTCTGACACATGCAGTGCATTACATTTGACTGTAGGCACTCTGTACAAGAACTTTAACACAGGTGCATGTGCTCCATAGAAAAGTAGGGGGAGACAAAAAACCTTAGACCTGGCTGAAAGATCCCCTTCGGTAAACTTAAGTTAGATTTGAAACATGATATAAACATTTCTTGGAGCCATTCCCTCCCAGCACCACTTATGCAATGCACCTGCTGTGAAAGAACAGGGATCTGGTCTTTGGGAGTCCTCCAGAAACCAATACTGGTGAACATGCTTCCCAAATGGCCAACACCTGGAGGTGGGAAGGGGAGAACAGGAGAAGCAGAAACGTTTTAAGGCTAACTTTCTGATTTTAGAACAATGGGGAGAAAATGGTTACTTACTACTATTTTAGCTTCAGAACTTCCTATGGCTTACAGATTTCCAAATTGCTCATCCCTGTACGTCAGGATGTCCCCACTGTCTGCCTTTAAGTCATGGCTGGGGTAACGCTTAATCAGGTAAACGTTTAGCAAAATAAATCTGTTGTCATACAAAGAGCAGCTCCATTTCCCAAAAGTAACATTAAATAAATAGATCTGTCCAGTGAGGAAAACTGTCCAAACAAAGCAATCAGAGTTTCTGGCTTTTTCCTACAGATTGGAGTCGAGGGGAAGGCAGTGACTCCTGGGGCATTTACTGCCCTGGGAGGGTCGAGAGGCAGGGGAGGAAAAGTGCCAAACACTGGGGAGGGGGAAAGGAAGAGAAGGAAAGAGAATAAGGAGCAGGAGGAGCACTTACTGTTTGGTTATCTTCATACAGCTTCAAGTCATAGCCACTCAGCTCCACACAGAAAATTATTGCTGTAACCCCCTCAAAACAGTGGATCCATTTTTTGCGTTCGGATCTCTGCCCACCCACATCCACCATTTTGAAAGTCAGCTCTTTGAAGGTGAACTTATTTTCTACAATCCCCGTGGTCATGTCCCGAGAACGCAGAATGTCTTCCACTGTCGGGATGTAGTCCAGGGCCGCAATCCTTTCTAGGTCATTTAAGTAGTATGCAGCATTATCCTCGAGGTGGTACTCGTTGGAGCGGCAAAAGCACTCCTGCACTCCCGGATCTGCCCAGAGCCGTTTCATGACTCCCAGGAGCTCCGGGGTGATCTCCCCTTTGCTCTCTGCTGGGCCTGTCAGGGCAAAAAGCTGCACAGCATCATATGCTCTGTCAGGGTTGTGAAACTCTATCTTTAGGGTGGCGAGAGCGCGAATGATCCGGGTGAGGGAGTCAATGGCATTGTAGATAATCAGAGGTTTGTATTCCTTGCAAGCCTCCAAGTTAAAGCCACCACTATGAATGATTTTCATCTGCTTCACAATAGTGCTCTTCCCAGAATTGCTGGTGCCCAGGAGAAGGAGCTTAATCTCCCTCCGTTGTCGCTGACTTTCAGAGCGCAGGTGGCGGTCAATCCTACGGGACCGCCGCGCTGCCTCTTTCTCCTCAGAGCTTTGCCGACATCCCATGGTATAGCAGGCGGTTACAGAAGGGGAAGGCTGGAGACTGTCTCGCTGTCTGCGTCTCAAAAAGACCTGTGGTGTCTCTTAGTTCTTGTGTCAGGTGCACCTTGAATGAACAAAAGGCGCTCTCCAGTACCTGCCAGTCCAAGCTGCCTGTCCCACCTAATGCAGGCGCGGCAGGGGGGCAAACATGTGTAGATATGCAGCCACAGAAATAGTCTCTTCAGTAGATCTCATGGCACTGCCCGTTCCAGAGCATAAGCAGTGGCACATTCCTGTTAATGGAGGGACACTTCACTTTGCCACGCTTTGGCTGGATCCATCACATTCTCTTTGCTGCTCCACATAATTATTTTGCTGCTTTCCGTCCCAAGGTGAAGAGCTGTGCTTTCACCTTCTCTGCTCTAGCCCTTGTCTTTTAATGGTGCATTCTGGTTGCTGTGGTGATGCTGTTAGATAAAGCTGGAGCTCTTTTCAATGGTGCTGTACTTGTTTTGTTTCTCTTCCCCCACTTCTTCAGCTGATCCAGTGCAGCTCCAAGTCTGTGCTTTCCACCTGCCAAACAATGAGAAAAGAAATGAATGAAATGAGAGACTCCACTTCCTTGCTGTGAACCACTTACTTTCTCCTCCTCCTCTGGATTTCTAAAACTTCTATCATTCCAAATAGAAAGTACAGATGGAAAATATGTACAGAAAGCAAAAATCTAAAACCCCAGCAAAAACGTAGGGACAGCTGAAGCTGCAGACCTGAGGAAATGGGGCTTCTGAACAATAGTAAATCAAATCTCCCTTTCAGCCTTCTGTGTTTTATTATTTAAACCTACATGAAAACAAACAGTGCTGAGCTGTGCCCCAGTTTCTCCCTCAGCAAGAGCTTATGGAGTGCTTTTCCTGCACAGTCCTGTTCTGGCTGGTTTTCCTCCAGTAGCAAATGAAACAGGCTCACAACTCCTTTCTCAGCCTCTATTTATATCAATATCTCGTACTCGGACAGATGTCCCCCTGAGTTTGCATTCATAGTTTCTTTTCTGTTTGCACTGAACGTTTAAATAACCAAACTAGGAATCAGCAAGAGGTTATTAACTTTGCTCCATGATTTCATAAGAGGGAGCATTGCTGATCTCTGCAGATACAGGAACGGGTCTCCTTTCCCTCAGTAACCACACTGCCCATCCTGTTCAGTCACTGAAGCGATGTACCACTACTACAGACTTTGCAGGCTTCTTCCCACAGCCAATCCAAGTGCTGTGAAGCCTCCTCTCTTCCATTGGTATAGGAAGTTCCGAGAGGCGGTACGAGTGAACAGGGGCTACAGGGCAAGTGTTGCATATAAGCAGCATGGGAAACGCTGTCCTAAACAGGGGCTGACAGCCTCTCCATGACTGTTGAAGCAATTATTCGTTCCCAAGTCAGAGGTTAAGCCTACTACCTGGAACTCTGCAGAAGGCAACAGCAAGAAGCAGTTCCCCTCGCAGAGGGCCAGCGCGTTGCTAACAGCGGCCTGGCGACCCCGCGCCTCTGTTCCAGGAAGGGCCTGCTGCTCCGGGGAGCTCGAAGCACAGCGGGCAGCACAAGCCACTACCTGTAACAGCATGTTGGCATGAGGCAGGTTTTTGCAACCAGATTCCTTTCCAGCAGTTTCCAACACATAAATGTGAAGGTATCTGGGAGTGTGAAGTAGGACCATATGGAAGGAGACAAGAGTTATGGCAAGTACTGGTAATCCCTTCACATCAGAGAAAAAGGTACAGAGGTTGGACGGAATCAGTAGATACAGTTTAGTGTATTTGTTCCTGAAGTTTCCTGGGACGGGTGAGGCTGCAATCGCTCCCTCTTAAATACTTTTACTGATTCTATATTTATCTTTAAATCCCTTCCTAACTCTAACCCTACTTAAGGGAGATACATAGTTGAGCCAGTGTAGACCTCGATAGGGTTCACAGAACTACCAGGATGGGTCAGGATGGGTCAGGACTGGTGCTGGGCGGTGGAGGAGAGCTTTGTATTTTAGTTGGAGAAGATTAATAGATGATTGTTGCAAACCATTGCAAAATTCCACAATTGGAACTCTGACCACAAACAAGTCAACACTCACAAAAGCAGCCTATGAAGTAAACTTATTAAAAGGTGCTTTGATAGCCCACTTGTTCCTGTCTTTCCTTAGATTCCCAGAACACTTAACGTACGTGTTTTTGAAACAGCGGCTTTTACCCAGTTCTGAAGATCTCCTGCACAGTCTTTCCATTTCCTCTTCTCTTCCTTGCTCATATATAAACCTGCTCCCTTTTAATTTCTGTGGTTTAACACCTGCCTGTAAATCCATCCCATATCCACATGTGTGAAATCAACTCCCTAGAACGGGACTTCTGCAGTAACCAGTTTCCAAAACTAACTGTGGTGATCTTATTCTCAGTTGTTCTGGTCACCCAGTCAAGACACCAGGTCACCTCTGCATGGCAGCTGGGAGTGCTTCTCTGTTGTCTTTGCCTGCACAGACTACAGTGTACGAGCCGCCTTGTCATTTAAGCACTTAAATTTAGAGATGTCCAAATCCTTTGCCCCCAGTGCAGGGTGCATTGCTGTACCTGCTCTAAAATTCTACAACAGAGTCTTAACATCAGCTATATTTATCTTGCTTCCCTGCACACGTCGGAAGGGCATTAGCGCATGAGGAATAGATTAATCAGCAGAAAATTAAAATAATAGCATACATATTAATAGATTATAAAGTATAATAGAAGTAATTAGCACAACTTTACTTACTCTAATGTATCAAGGATGTGGAAAGGAAAACCCTCCACAATGAAGAGTTACACTTCAAATAATTGGCTTTTTCCAGTGGTCATAGAACATGAAAAGTAAGAGTTCAGGAAGCTGTTTCCTAATGAGTAACCTTCCAGCCACACAGAAAGAATGAATTACTGTGTTAGGTATCAAGCCAAATTCTTATTTTGATGCTATAAAAATTAAGAGTTGGCTCCATTCCTCATGCTTATTCTGACACGTTCAGAACATTTAAAACTGGTTTTCCTTTAAGTTCTCATCATCAGAGGCTTCACGTTCACGTCACTGACAAGACCACTGGATGAATTCTTCGTAACATTATCTACACATTTCAGTGATCAAAGATGAAACATTTTGCACAAAGCAGATAAGAGGCTCCCTCTGCTCTCTTTATTCGGGTTTTGTCCTGAAAACGCACCTTGCTATAAAGAGGCAGCAAGGGAATGCACACTCCTTCCAAAGTGCACCACGGATTCTGGTAGGTCTGGAGGTCTGATGCCCATGCAAGAGAAGCAGCTATTCCATAAACTTTATGTTATTTGCCTCAGCAATTGCTTACGACAGTTTGGGAGGAAGATGCTTTCAAGACAAAACTGTTCTTTTCAAACAGTTTATATGGTCCGTAGAGTGTTTCCTGTCGCGTATTTGCACATGTACGGAGGAACCATTCATACCCCACTGTTTTACACAGTAACTATTCTTGGACTTCATTAATGTGTTTAACAGAGAGACAGATAGAGCAGCATCTTCTTATTGCAGGGAAGACCCCAAGTACCTAAAGACTGTGGGAATGTGTTTTACACTACGGAATTTCCATTTTTTTTGGCTTCTAGTCATTTCTATTACATATATTGCAATGATATTTGGATATCACTGTTTCAAGTAGGAACACAATGAAATGATTATATTCTTGCTTTGTAAAGCAGAGGAGGAGATACCATTTCCAAATAGTTCGCTACAGTAAGAAAACGTGATTTAATTGTTTTCCCACCATACACTGAAAAGCATATCCCACATTCAGAATCGCTACTTTGTAAAGACAAATAACAACTTTACAAATTGTTATGTGACTACATGTTACTGTCCTAGCTACAAAAAGATGAACTTCCTCTCACCAGTTTGACTTTTTCTTGGAACAAAATCAGAATACAGGAAAATAAGGCAGTCTGGAATCTGTTCTGGTTTTTTAGATCTGATTTCATATTAAAAATGCAAGTGTTCCAGGGCTGTAAGTTTCTAATTAGATAAAAGTCTTGTAGTTACCCTAATGGAAAGGCCTATTGCTTCCTTCCACAGGGCACAGTTCTCTCTAAACTTTGTTAAACAATATCTTATTATTTGAATGACCATATTATACAGCACGTGTGCATCTGAACTAACATGGCTGCCACCTTCTGACAACTGGGGCTGCTCAGAACATTCAGAAAATATATTTCTTAAACCTGATGCTATATACGGGCTACCTTGTCACAACTAAATGAGTAGTTCTTCCCACAGGATAAAATGAACCTGCCCCAGCCCCTGAGATAACAGTGAATTGTTTTAATGATCAAAGGAGTAGCTCCAAAGTGTTCTGTTTTGGAGTGAGACGGATAACTGAGCAGAGTCCTGCCCTGACTGATTAGTGAAGTGTGCTGAAGCCATTTAACCAGACAAGCTGTTCAGTACCAGTTCATTCTTCTGTCCATGGATTTATAGCCAAGAAAACTAGTCACTAGTTCGGGTTTCACACCCCCACCCGTCACTTCTGCCTTGCTCACACTGATCCCTTTTCTCAGTGTGTTCCCAGGTAGTGGGGGGAGGAAGGAGGCTGACAGTGCACCACCACAATTCAATTGTGAAGCTTTCCTTCAGGAAGGATTCGAGTATTGTCTCGTGCTGCATTAGCTGCTGGCACGTTATCACGGGATGCAGTTACAGAATCTGCCTGGAAAATGTTCCCCCCAGGCTTTTATTGAAAGGAGCCAGGGTCTATGCTTTTCACCCTTTTCATTGAACTTAAGCTTCACCTTGACAGATGAGCTGGGCAGAAATCAATGTGAACTCTTGTGATAGAATCGGGATCAGTTTGTTTGAAAAAAGCCATTTGGGAAATTTTAAGATGTTTTACAAAGATATTAAGGATGAATATTCAGGGGCTCAGAAGCTACGTACAAGCTATGGCAAAATGTCGAACTACACATGAAGGCACTATAATCCCATCCAAACCAAAGGGTGTGCTAAATTGAACAATCGAATAAGTGAACAGAGCAGAGAAAGGTGTTGTCTTCTGTGGTATATCTGTCAGTTAAAAACATATTCTATTGGTCAGGTGAGCGAGGAAAGCAGTGGCATGATTTAGCTGAATGCTTGGCTGAACACCACTGAACTCTGCCCCTCTGTACCATGGTGGGTCTTTGTGATGTGCCTTAAGCCCATCTTTTTAAGGATGATTTCCGCTTGTGACTTTCACTTCTTAGATGCCCCAACTTGAGATACTGTTTGTGAACAGGGCACGCACCAAGTGCCAGTACAATTGGCTCCATGTTTCAGTAAAATCCCCAAAATAGTGTGAACAGTGAGAAGCATAAACACAACCAGGATGTAACACTGACTGAATCTTGAATGAGCCAAAAATACAACTCTGTTGCGAGTGGTATTGCTGAGAATCTGAAGTCGCGTCAGCAACTGCATATGGAGCTGCCTGTGCTTCACAGGGATTTAACCAAGACCAGAATCTCCCACAGCAGTCATTTTAGAGGTGACCTTTAGGCTTCCCTAAAGAATGAAACACTACAAGAATATTACAGTGGGTGTGCAGAAAATCCTGGCTGCTAGACAAAGGCGAGGAGAAACAACACGCAGCAGCTGCTGCAGGGACATACAAACATCAGACTCACTTAAAAATGTGTAATGAAGCAACAAACAAAATGCAGCACCCACTCAGTGTTTTGTAGGCACCTCAGGTGATGACAGCAGTGGAGGTTACATCTTCATTAGAGCTGCTGCTCAGCTTTTATCATTGTGTTACCACAGTCCTTTTGTGGGTGATTGGTGAGCAAGGACTCACACCGCACAGGACTGCTATTCCACAGGTCTTACAAGCATAAAAAGCCAGTGCTCATTAGGTCTGGTTGTGACCAGAGTGGTGAATTTCCCACCACTCATTCAACCTCATGGCACACAATACCTTGTGAGAGCATAAGGAAACTTTGGTAGTTATCATAGCAAAAGAAAGTTAAAGAGGGATTTGAAATGGGATAACCACGCAAAACAGGATAGCAATTCCTTGTAAGTGGAAGCTTCTCCTCCTGTGCATACAAGATCACAGAAGAGAGTCAAACCATGCTGTGCCAGTGACAGGTCCAGGTTAATCAGGTCCAGGTCAAAAATCAGCCTCTGTAGGAAGCGCCTGGGACCCTGAAGATCAGAAGTTTATTTAATGTGATAGGGAAAACCAACAAGTGAGGATTCAGAGACTGAAGCTTGAGGCCAAGCAAGAGACAAGGAGATGCTCCAATAAATGGGAACCATGGAAACAATAGACAGGTTTATCTATGATGACGGATAAGAAAGCATCTTTGAGAGTCTGTACAGAAATAAATCTCAGTAGTTCTGTTTCTGTGTTTTAAGGAAAAGAATGAGATGAGAGGCAAAAATTAAGGCAAAGAATGAGAGGATAAAGTCACTAAAGCTGGGTAAGATTTCCTGGGTAAATTGAAAGGGCATAGGAACACAGGAACCAAGAGACTTCAGTATCCATGAAAAGAAGGAAGGAAGGGATAGTGATAGAGGAAGGGAAAACAAGCTGAGGAGAGCAGATGGGCACATCTTACTGTATCACATTGGCAGAAGTCAGCAGAAATCTATAGAGAGAAGAAAAAAGGCCAGTGGGAAAGGATTGAGTCAGGAGTTGCAAAGATGGGTTTGCACGAATGGAATTTCATTCCACTGGGGGAGGGGGGAAAAAATAAAAGAGAGGAGAATAAATCTATGGTAGAATAAGTCATCTGGGTGATGAGATTTCCACCAGAAAGCTTTTGCTAGAGAAAAGGCATTGTTGAGTGTGAATCAGAGCTGGCGGTTGGCAATTCAGACCCTGCAATGGGAAGCACAGCAAAAAGTTTTGGGAAGAGGAAAGAAAATACAGGACCCGGTTTCAGTAGGTGATGAATACTGAATTCACAGAAAGGCTGGGAGAGAGTAGGGGAGGAGTTGACTGGCAATGCTATAGTTAAAAGTGGGTACTAAGCAACAGAGAATGAGCAATGCTTCACAGAAATTGAAAGAGTCTTGGTGAATGAAAAAACAGAAAAACAGACCTAGGCTGAATGAGTGTGCGGGAGCAGTGAGGTATCGACATGAGATAAAGTCAAAAGAGGAACCTAGGAGAGTGGTGTGAAGAGAGAAGAGCGGAAGGGAGCTCAGAGTCAGCTCAGGAGGAAAGAGCAACGTGATACTGGAAGAACATCAAAGAACTGGTCAAAATGGGAAAGAGTAAGAGAGGAGAAGAGAGCAGGACCATGGAAGAGTAAAGTCAACTCTCATGATGGTCTAATTTAGGGAAGGACATGGAAAACCTGACAAACATCAGCCTCACAACAAAGCATAAGAGCACATTAAAATGCTATTCCTAATACAAGAAAAAGGAAGGAAGAAAGTGTGAATATCAGCTTAAGATGCAGGGCTATGATCAGGGATGAATTTGGTCGGTAGGGCAGAGAGCGATTCCCAGCCTTGGGCCACATGTAAAATTCATCATATGAACTATGTCAGAAGGTATCTGCATCAGAACTGTGGGCTTCCCAGGCTCTGACTTAACAACTCCAACTAAACGTTATTTTGTCCACAGATGAGGAGTGGAAGAAGTATTAGACTGCAGCCCAGGGAGGAGGGAAGGGAAAAAACCTCCCAAGAGGCCAACCAGAATCCTCAGTGTTCTCTGAAGTGTGAGTCACGGGAGAGGACGTGTGTGCTACTGAGCACCGATGGCAGCTGCAGCCTACGCCCAGTCTTATTCTGCCTCGCTTTTGGAACTCAGGAGCTCTGACAGTTACCATCCTGCTGCACACAAGAGCTTCAGCAGGGATGCTCAGACAGCCGAGCCGTCACCATAGCCACTCGCCAACCCACAGGACCTTTCTTTATAGCTGAATATGGAGGAAGAGGTCCGTGTTCTGGTTTTGAGAGGAAATTGCTTTAGGACCAATCCAAAACCAGACACTTCTTCACAAAGCATAGCCCTGCAGCCAGAACCGTCTGAGTGCAGCCTTGGACAATGCTTAATCAGCTCCTGGTTTCCAAAGCTAAGCTAATCCTCATTTTACAACATTTTGCCATCCAAATGAAGTACTATACAGACCTCTATAAACTGAGTCCTTTTCATTCACAATGCAGAAAAGCCTTGGTGTCCTTGTGCACCAAGTTCTTTAGCTGCCATTTCCCCTTCACCAACACTACTTCTCTAAAAAACAACCCAACCAAACCCACAACCAGCAACAACCCCCACCCCCCCCAAATGGCTGCTGTCATAGAGAACCTGACATCGTTTCAAGATTTGGCAGCTCCCAGGGTTGCTCTGCAGTCTCTCCTTCCCAGTTCCCCTCTCTGGAGGGATGGGCACACCCCAGCCACATTCATTTTTTTGGTTATCATGAAAGACTGGTGGAAAAGTATAGAGGCAGTGCAGGCCATAGGATCAGAAGAGCCTTACTGTCTTTGTACTCATCTGAACTTCACTTGGATGGAATCCTCTCAAACATTACTGGTAGAACTGCTCAGGTAGGTGGTTGTCCTGTTCACCAAGATCTCTTTCATATTTTTGCTATAATAGGCATCGCCCATTTCTTTCACATCAATTCTTACAAAATTTATCGCGCCTAAATTTTTTCTCAGTGTTCACTGCTTTCTGCTATCAGACATCACAATGAGGAAAGCAACCCGAGTTAGTCAGAAATACAGGGAAACTCAGGCGTTCCCAGTCTTGATCTGAAGAACGGATCTGAGGTTTAAGATCTGAACAGGGAGAAGTGGTTTTCTGCCATCCAGCCTTCACTGTCGAGTCAAGGTTGAGCTGCCCAAATCCCAGCAAGATTCAGAACAATTTCCAGGTACAATCCCAAGAGGCCACAATATCAGTGGCTGCTGTGGGTTTTCTTGGCTGCAGGAGTGGGAGAACGGCAGAGCTGCCAAGCCAACAGCACAGGGAAAGAGGCTTCTCTGATTGCACAGCAGGGTAATATCCTCTGCAAACATTTAATTTCAGTTTATGACCTGCCTGCGCTGGCAGAGAGCGGTACTACAACAGAACCAATAATTCCGTTCTTTGTCTGTACAATAGGTTGTGATTTATCAGTGTTTTAACTTCTGTGAGATGAATCGCACTGTTCGAGAATGCGGTGCCTGATGAGTCCTCTAGGGGAGAGCAAAGAAGTGTAATTTGCAGGGTTGAAGTCACAGATTCCTACTTCTTCTTAATGCTGATAGCTGATACTTTCATTTTAGACCACTAGATATTTGCTTGACTGGTGAAATCAAAGAATATCGTACTGGTATAATAAGTTGCACTGATGTGCATGTGAGCCTGAAGTCTTGCCACACTTAAGACAATTGCTAATCCCTTGAATTAGTTGTTGAATTTAGCAGCCCAGAATTTGTTCCTGTAACTTAAAAAATTATGTGGTCTTCAATATTCTATTTCCTTCTGTGAGCACGCTTGCAAGAAGCAAACCTGCCACACCTGTGTACTCACAACCAGAAGGCAAGGAGGCAAAGGTCAGATTTGCTTTTGGGAACACTCACAGCAGGGAGCACAATCAGCAGCCCTTATGCACATCTCGTCAAGGAACAGAAGTGATATGATAACAAAACTATTGTTCACATTTGAAGAGAGTTAGCCTTAGAATTGTAAATACCAACATAAATGTCACTGTAGTACAAAATAAAGTAAATTTATCTGTTCGTGGACATGAGTAGATTGAAAAAGAGGTTAAAAATATGTCTGAAGTGACTGATTTTGGTGAGATTCTACCATCACTGAGCAATCCAAAATGAAAGCTCAGTAGGTCCTTGGCAATTTTAAGACTATAAATATCTGCCTGTCACAAAATGGCACCCTGACTGCCAAATTCAAATGGCCAGGCACGGGAAGGTGTCTCGGGAGAAAATCCTGCCAAGACCCAGCTGCTACATGGGTGCTTTGTGGGCCATCATCACCTCAGTGGAAGCTGGGAGAGATGATCCAGGGCAGCAGTGTTTGTTCTGCTCTGTTGTAGTTTGGAGTGGATTTGGTTGGTGTCATAGGCGTTAATTTACTGATGGATTGTAGAGCTTTTGGTGATACAGAAAAACTTTGTGTAGTATCTGTTTGACTCCTCTCCGTCACATAAACACTAGGGACAGTTAAGGCTGATGTCCTGGGCTTTCTTCCCAAGACATCCACACTGAAACACCCACGCTAAGTCACAGAGATGGACAAATGGGTAGCACATATCCCAAGGAAATCCCACTTTGTTAATGCATTCCAAATACTTGGAATGCCTGGTGACAGGACAGGAGGCAACGGGCACAGAAGGGAATACAGGAGCCCACCTGAACACAAGGAAAAACTTCTTTCCTGTACGAGTGATGGAGCACTGGAATGGGGTGCCCAGAGAGGGAGTGGAGACTCCTTCTCTGGACATCCAAACCCTGCGTTAGCAGGGCTGGACCGGCTGAGCTCCAGAGCGCCCTTCTCACCCCTCCATCCTGGGATTCCGTGAGTCCCTTATATGATTTGGACTGGTGAATATCCAGAGAAGACACTTTGTATTCAAATAAACAACCTAATGCAAACTGCACTGTTTTCAGAAAGACAGTCCCTTACATGATGTGGAAGTCTCCTTTTGACTGACACAAATATTCCCTTTAAAGGAAGAAGTTTAATAACCAGGTGCATACCTCACCTAAACAGCAAGCCTACCCAGAGCCAAGCATCCAGCTGTGTTTCTGGTGCTGTGCCACAACACCTTCATCTGACCTGATGGCAGTTCAGTCAAGTTGTGTTTTTCCCTTCCACAACTATGTTTGTGCATCAGCCCTCGATGAGCTGTCTGACTGTATTTGTGTGGTGTGTTTTCTGAAGATAAAGGTAGTTATTCCACACTGTCTCAATAAGCTTTGAAAATACAGAAAGCAGGCTCATGAAATAAAGGTAGAAACACTGAATCTGTGTGCTGGAATACGGCCCAGAGTGCGAGGGAGTACTGGATAGAAGTTCTGGATCACTAGTACTGTTCCCAGTGGAGTCAGTTAGAGGAAGAACCAGTGTGCCAGCCTGGTCACTGTCAAACAGGCTTGGTGGGTAGGGAGTAGCAACTCTATTATTACTTACTCACATTTATGGTGAACTATGGCAAAATATTCATAATTAGCTAGTTGAGATCGGTTAAACATTACAATATAGACAGTAGGAGCAGGATTCATCTGCCCAGATTTAGCATACACATGTCTCTGGCTGCCTCTGAGCTTGCTCCTCTGTGCTCCCCTTTGCAGCAGGGGAGAGCAACGGGCATTCCCAAGGTCTATTCATCTCGGACTCGGACAGTGGCCAGAAACCAGGATGACCAATTGCATTGTAGGGATCTCTTTTCCCCTCCATCAGCTCTAAGGGAAGCCTGAACAGCCACCCTATGTGTGCACATCCCTGTCACAGATATCCAGAATGATGGGAGCAGCTCCTCCCAACTGCCAAGTCCAGGGAATAACTATGTAACAAATCTCTTGTGAACACAGCCAATTATTCACTTTCTGGTCATTATCATTCAAGTATGTGGGCAAAATGAACACTTAGTATGTAAATTCAGGTTTCCAAATTTGCCTCTTTATGTTCTCTCTTGGCCAACTTGGGCACTGGTAATTTCAGGGGTGATTTCTGTAATGAAGCATCATCTAGAAATGTTGATATCATTCTTGTGGTTTTCTGCCAGAGGAGAAGCAGCCCTCTGGTATAAGGGGCTTGCAGAGAAAACAAGGGCAGAGGAAAACAGATTGTGTTGGGTAAAACTGTGTTCCGCAACGGTATCTGGGATGTCCAAAACTAAATAGGAAAACGGGCTTCTGGAGAGGGCTGAGTTTCTGCTGAACTATAGATCATGCTCTGAGCTACAGACGTAAAATAACACAGCGAAAGCTGTTGCCCTCTGAAATTTCACCACGTGTTTGTTAGCTGTGACTTTAAATGCATTTAGTAGTAACAATTGTGTGAAGTCAAGGTAACACAGTAATGATGGCCCATGTCAGTAACCTGTTCCCTCCATCTCCCCTCACCAATGCCTTTCAGGGACAGTGAAGACCAGCAGTGGCAAGAGAGGAGCATTTTCTCTGTAGCTTTCATTTCAGGGTTAAATTGCGTCCTTGATTGCACCAGCCTAAAGCTGAAACAACTTCAGTTGCTAAGATGTATCAACTCCAGCTTTGATAACAGAATAAACAGAAGCTGAATTTAGCCCTTCTCTGCCCTGCTGGGTATCCACGTACCTTAAACTGCCAGGGGACTTTGAGAAGATAATCAGTTTTAGTTGGTTTGGACCAGTCTAGTTTTTCCCTTTTGGGATTATTGTTTCATCAATGTGGTGGTTGAAATTTGCAATCGTTAATCACCACATTTGAATTCTGAAAAGTGTAATAAAAATGTGAGCTTTGACTGAACCACACAGAGCACGAGTCAGCTCTCCTCTCAGGCAGCCTGAAGGGAACCTCTTGTAACTATTAATGGCAGTAGATTTTTTCTGGATATGTGGGGATCACAAGGAACAACATTTAGCCTTGCTTTTTGATAACAATAGGACATTTTTTCTCACCAAGTATAAATAATACAACTTTATCTCAGTATGTCAGTATTTTGATTTTGGCAGCTTTGGCTTAGAAGTTCTCCTAGATCCAACACAACAGTTAACTGCTTCTGTATCAAGCTGTTACCACTTAACACGTCACATCAGCCTTAGCAGCACCTGTGGGAAGGACACTCCCATTCCTCAGCAAACAGACTATGATTAAAAGCACTTTTAATTTCCAAATTAGAGTTTGTGATGCAAGCAGCGAGTACTGAATTTGTCACTGAGACTGTGACCTCACTGCAATCAGCTGTAAAATTGTTCAACATTGCCATTCCTCGAGGGCACGGGAGAACCTGATCAATGACACTGTGTGTGCTCGTGTTGAGCCCAGTGCCCTCCCACTGAAACTGGTGACAAACCTTCTAATTACTCCTGTGACGGCAGGACCAAAACTTCAACAAGAAAGAGTCAGGTTCAAATCTCATTTTCACTGCCATCCATCTGGAGAATAGCCTCTGAAATAAGTGGAATTACTGTGATTGAACCTAAAGGAACTGAGAGTATTTTTCCTTAATTGGTGGGGCGAGGAGAAAAAGACATTGTCCCTTGCATTGCCTCACCACTGCGTGCCAACCAAGACTATCTGCTGTCAAAATCCTTATCTGCTTAAGCAGGAACGGAAGAGCTGACTTCACCATTTAAGGATTTAAGCCTTTATTGTCTACTGAATTTTCTGTTGTCCTTATCCATCTACTTATCCCTTTCCTCACTGCTCAGCAGGTTGATTCCTTGAGAAGACGGGACACATTTCTGCTTCCTGGTTCTGCCTAGATTTCTTAAAATTCAATGTACCTTCTTCCATCAATGTGTAACATGAACTGAGACAACTGAGAACACTTCAATCCTTCAGAACTACCTGGCTGGTTATTTCTAGGTTAGCACAGTTAAATCCAAAACCAAGGCCTGTAGCAGAAAAAATGAGCTGTACTGACAGCTTATGGAATTCAAGGTGATACCTCCGCAACAGTAATTAAACTCTGTTCACCAGTGGCCAATGAAACGGCAAGCACATCATCCTCAGATGGAGGGGCAGGATTCTTTATGTTGCACAGCATTTATTCATCTCTATAACGTCCACTGTGAGAATGAAATCTCCATGGCCTTACACAGAATTACCTTGCTTTTCTCTCCTTAGGACCATGCCTATGCACACAGAAGTGGAATTTGCCTTTGAAAATGCAAGCTAGTGTTTTGGTAGTGGGGAGTACAATGAGATTTTCTCCTCAATATGCCGTATAACTAAGATGTCACTGGCTTCTTGAAGACTAGAACCTCATTTTTCTACACACATAGGCCTATCCAGTGATAATGTCCTCTATCCAAGGACAGGGATCTGTGCTTTTTGCATGACAGCTTCCAACCATATGATTTGATGGAGACAGCCAAGGTAATGGCAAAAAGCTCTCTGTTCTGCAGAGCTTTGTCTCTTCAGATATCAGATATGTGCCCTATTGAAGAAAAGCCACAGCTTCTGCCTGTAACAGCACCTAAGCCATCAGCTGAGGCTTAAGTGCCTGTATCCATAAAGTCAGAAACAATTTCCCCAAAGGAAGTGCAAAATCCACACTCATTTTCACTCCTCCGCGATCCACAAGTAGATGCTCTGAGTGCTGTGTTTGCCTTCCTGACCTGCTGCTGCGTGGTTTATAGATGAAATGCTGATGGACATCCAACGGGTGTGACCCACAGTGGTGTGGGATACAAAGCCAGAATAACAATCAAATTCTCAAATCTTGCACAGGAAAATGTTGTGGGGACGGGGGCAGCCTCCAGAATACACACTGCAAGAACACACATTAAATAGCTTCCACAGCGAAACAGCCAAACCCGGAACAGATAGGCACTGTGAGCAGACATTAACCCAGCATCTCTGCAGTGCTCTCAGCCAGCACCAAAGGGCTGGGGGTTTGCGCAAGAATCGCTCACCCAAAATGCAAATGCAAAGCTACCAGAGAACTTGTGGTTCACAACTGCAGCTGGGAGCAGTCCACAGGTGCAGATGGATACAACAAACCCTCCCCATTCCTTCACAGGCATAAGCACACCCTCAGCGGTAGCGCGTCCGGGCTCTGCAGAGCCACACGTCCTTAAGAGGAGCAGACGTGGCTGCTCCAGGGAGGGATGATACACAAGTTCAAAGCCAGGAGCCTGGTGGATGGAACGCCAGGTAGGTGGCTGCTCCAGGGAGGGCTCCTACAGCGGTTTGGAGCCAGGAGCCTGGTGGATGGAACGTCAGCCAAGCCTGCGTTTCCCTGGGAGGAGGTGCTACAGAGTGTGGAGGTTCTTCTCCCAACAGGCAGAATCTAATGGATTATCTTTCTGAATCATTAAGAGAAGGCAACAGATCTCAGTCAGGCTCAGGTACTGAGCACTAACAGGTTACAGTCCAGGCGAGGCAAGGGAGGTGCCTTAATTTGGTGGCAAGGAGCTCGGCTGAGAGGAGGCCGGTCTCCCCTGAGAAGGTCATTTTCACTGTATCAGCACTGGCTCCCCTTTACTATTTTTTCTCTATACACAGCAAAATATTCCTCCCTCCCCGCGGCATTCATCCTTCTCCAGCCCCAAAAGCCCCGCTCATTGTCTCACAGCGAGACATTTTCCTTCTCGCTCGCACGAGGGTGATGCGAGAGCGGTGCAGAGCGGGCACTCACCTCAGCTCCAGCGTCGTCTGCTCCCTCAGTCCATGACTCCGAGCGCATCCACCGAGCCGCTCCGAGCTGTGGCCCTTTCACAGCTGCATCGCCCGTGCGCGCCGAGCAGGCGCACCGCGGCGGCGGCCACCGCACCGCAGCCACAGACCCCGCTGCCTACAGCCACCGCACCGCAGCCCCGCTGGCCCCGCGGCCACCGCACGGCAGCCCCACAGCCCTCAGTCCCGCAGCCCGAGCGGGGGGCACGGCCGGGCCGCTCTCATGGCTCCGGGAGCCGCTCGGTGCCCGCGGGGTCGGGCGGGCGGAGGGGCGGGGGCTGCGGCGTTTCCACGCCAACGCGGGGGGGGGGGCGGCTCCCGGGGCGCGGCTCCGCACCCACACGCGGTCGCGGTCCCGCAGCGCCCGCAGTCCTCCGGCTCCGCAGCCCCCGCAGGTCCCGCCGCTCCCGCAGCCCCTCCCGCAGAGCCGCCCCGGCGGGCCGTGTCTCCGCCCGCCCCGCTCGCGGGACCCGGCACCGCGTTACATAAGGCGCGTGCGTCCCACAGCCCCGCGCCCTCGCGGCGCAGCGATACCGGGTGTGAGGGTCGCGGTCCCCCCGATCCGGTTCGCAGGGCACCTTCGGGCCGGTGCGGAGGGAGGACGGTTCTCACACCGGTTCTGGCGATGCAGTCGGGATGAGGGGGCGAACCCGCGCGTTTGGGTACCGGGGGTTCATCCCTGTGATTCCGCTCTCTCCATCGCTCAGCCCTCTCAGCACCGGGCGTGGATTTGCATCTTCTTTTCCCTTTTTGCTGTTCTCTTTTCCCGTATGGTGCATTTCTGGATTTGTAATTCATTACAGCTTTCTTTAAGTAATGATGTGCATAATTATCTTTTAATCTCATTAATGGCTTTATCCTCTATTTTACATTTTTTGCTGGTGTCTCTGTCCTTTTGGCCACCCCACGGTTCCGGCTGCACTGGTGAATCTGCAGCCCCGCTCACATAGCTGTGGTTTCTCCCTGCACTGCTGATGTTCTAACCATGATTTGTTACCGAGGTACTTCTGGGGACAGTACAGAACCTGGCAGACACAGACACAACGCAGGCGTTCCTTCCCTGGGAACGCTAACGATGCAGCACAGAGAGCATCTGATGCCTGTAAACAATATCACTCCGATACCGGCATCAGCAGAGCTGCAGTACCAGTGAGTTATAATAAGGAAATATCTTAGTGTAAAACACAAGTTAGCAACATTTTTTTTTCTGGCAGAGAAATAAGAGCCATGAATCAGGATACCATGTGAGGGAATTTTCCTATCAGTAATGAATCTTGCATCTTCTTTCCCACTAGAAGAGTTTGCCAGCACATCTAGGCTGGCAAAGGTGTCCTGGTAAGCTTTTAGCATTTAAGAAAGAAATGTCATGTAAAGAACTTGCACTGTTCTCCCAGGAAAAGGAGAATATTCCAATCAGAACTGTGCCTTGCTTTCATTAAAAAAGATAATCTCTACAATTCCATTTTGAAATTTTAGCTTTTGATACACACACACGTCACTTCTAGTGTGTTTTGATGACCAGGGAGTGGTCAGTGTTAAAGTTCTAACAGTGGTTTGTTTGTCAAATGCACTCTTGGAATTGCACAAATCCCTGATACAGGTGTGGTGGCAAGGGAATAGAATAGAAATGTGTGTCTGTGGTAACTGAGTAGTCTGGGTAATTGGGTAAAAGAACACTAACGAGGTGCACAGGTTTCATCTGCTGTTCCATAAAGAGCAAGTGGTTACTATAGAAACTGTCACATTACACCTATCTGCATCGTAGCCCTTCACGTGTGACAGAGAGCATCTTCCACACATTAATGAACTTTGGCAGCAGTAACAGCATCAACACACCTCACCCTGCGTAGATGAGTGTTCACGTGCTCTCCCCAGTTCTATCACCTGTAGGTGTGTGCAGGGGCTCTAACAAGATGCTGGCTCTGCTGCAGCTTAGAGCCAGATGCCTCACTCTGGAGCAGACTGGGTCAGTGAGGAATTAGGAGCATACAGTACCTGAGCAAGAGACATGGGCTTTCTTGGAGAAGTTCAGGTGTTACTGTTTTAGCACTGCAGCATGGGGCTTTGCTGTTGATTAATGGCAGAGTTAAACGCAACTCATCTGGAAAATAACTCAGCAGATCTGGCTTATTTTTCTTCAGCTTCACCTTGTCCTGCATCCAGAAATTCTCACTTAGGGCGTTTTCACATGCATTGATTGCACCGCCTGTAGCTGTGAAGACAAACAGATGTCTCAAAATAGCAATGGTATAAATGCCAGAACGCTTTAGCTCAGTGGTCTGAATGGTGTTCTCTGTGTATGGACAGACTGAAAGCCAACAAATACCTATGGCAAGTGAATGGTCTGCACTACTGCTTGTGCCTGGAGATAGTGACCAGCAGTTTGAGAGACCTGGGAAGATCCGACTGGATTACTTCCCCTTGCCTGCGCCAGACAGGTCACCATTGTTTCTTGTGGCAGAGCAGGTTTGAGTTTGAAGGGAGCAGCATTCGACTGAGCTGTAACGCTCGCTGCACAGCTCATAGGCACTCTTCTTGCCAGGGCTTCTCATGCATCAAAAGCCAAGCCCTTGCCTGTTTAGTTGCTCTCTGTTTGGCATCAGGACAGAGGTCGGCATTCTTGTTAGTCTGAAGACAATAGTGCTAGAACAGAAATGTGCTCTTAAGTGGAAAATCCCATAGGGACTTTCCTAATCAATTACCCTTTATTATACCAGGAGAACATCAAAATATTTACATGCACATATGCGATGTTCTTGGTGAATGTGCATCTCCAAATGATAGGGGGTAACTTGACAGGCTACATCTGGTCTGTAATAAAAATATAATAAAAACCATTCTGTATTTCATTTAATTTTCTACCAAACAGCCTCTTTTGAACAAGCAATTGTAGATCTGGGTTAGATATTTATAGATGGGTCTGCAATTCTCTGTGAGCCTGAAGGACTGAACAGAATAGTTAGAGAAGAATAAAAAGGCTGTATTTTTATTTTTAACAATTTTTCTCACGTGGAAGGGTTTAAAATAGCATCCAGTACAGATGAGTGGGATCAGGTATTTGTACCTTTGGGGCAGTGTTGCTTGGTACCAGTGACTGTGAGATGGGGGGGAAATTGTGACTGCACCCCAGGTGGTATTAGCCTGGCCTCCCTGGGCTTTCTCACTTAGGATGAAAATTTAACTTCTGCCAGGATTTTACCTTTTTATCTTCCTCTCCCATCCTTCAAGTAACAGAGGGGTTCATGGAACATGAACTGTTCACTCCTGTGAGGTCAAATCACAGGAGGCAGTGGAGAACGTGAGCCCAGATGATGAGACAGAGCCCATACCAGAACCGGCTGCCGAGAAGGGCTCCTCTGGTTTTTCAGCAGACAAAAATATTAAAAATGAAAACCCAAGCAAACCCTGAAGATGTGAAGTGCCTTCCATACATCCCATCACAGCTTTGCTCTGCACCTCGTGTTTTTGCAGTTCCCAGACACTGCCTGAATTGCTGCATCAGCAGTGGCTGCTGAAGCCAAGTATAAAAGTGAGCATTAGAACCAGCTGCCGGTGGAAGCCGCATGGGGACTTGCCCGGTGCCTGGGACTGGCATTGGCTCTCCTCAGCCGTTACCTGTGCACAGCAGCCCTGGCTTGTCCTGAGCTTCCTGATGGATACACAGACTCCAGCTCCGTCAGCGTTACAATGGTTCCAACAAAATGGAGAATTACAGCATTCTTTTCGTATTTTTCACTATTAATGGCACAGGAATGGGAAAAACAAACCAAAACCAAACCTCCTCAAACCTTAACCCCCAAAAGAAAAGAGGGATCATTTAGCAAAGCATACAATGAAAGATCTTTGAAGCGTGAAAAACTGACGCCATCACCTGAGAGCTGAATCTATGGATTCTGTGGGAATTACACCCAAGGAGATATAGTTAACAGAGCCAGGAATTTTTTGGAACAAAAGCTTTTAGAACATAAAGTCAGGACCACAATTCCTCTGGTTTCTCCTTTGAAATTTCTAGCAGGTCATTTTTTAAAGTAGCAACACCACCCACCCACCCCAGCTCTCCCACCCTTCTAACACTAAAGAAAATGTAAGCCATAACTGTTTATACAAATGAGACTGACTTGATGTTCCCTGTAACCTCCTACTGTTGGCTTCTGCCACTATTTCTTTCCTTTTTCACTGAGGATGAGGAACCTCTGATTCATCAGACCAGTCCCTCCTGGTCGCTGTTAATGTTGGCAGCAGTTTGGGTTGTTAAAGGCTCCCAGCAGCACCATATCCTGCGCTCCTCCAGTGCTCTGCTGTCTTCTACATGTGTCTATAAACTTAGTTCCTATTATGTCTTTCACTCAGATAACATCCTTAGTTCTACAGAAATTCCCAGTGGCTTCCAAAGCAGATCTCATCATTCTTTGGTAAAGTGACAGCTGTTGCATCGTTAGTGAGGATGTGACAGACACTGCTGTTGAGGCTGTGATCTTGTACCTGGTCAGTCCCCAGGGCTGTCACAAGACAAATGGATTCAGCCAATGCAGAGACTTGAAGTGGTGTGAAACAGAATTGTTTACTCTTTCTACTCTGACACCGTCTGCAGTGTCTTCCTTGGTTGTCTAGTCCCCTCGTAGGTCTTCAGTTCGTTGAAGCAGGGACTTTCCACATCTCAGTCCTTTAAGGTAGAGATGCTCTTTGTCTCCAGGCAGCGGCCTCCTCTGGGACACCACTGGTTATTCCCGGTAAACTACAGTTGCAAAGAAAAGGGAAATATTCTGACTTTCAGAGATGTCAGCAGAAGTTTCCTCTGCAGTTGAGGAGTTCCACTCTTCAGGTGAGTTCTAGGTCATTTAATGTGGTCTGTGTCCTGCTCCCCATTTGTCAGAGAGAAATTTCAGCCCAGTTTTACAGCAGCAGAATATTGAATCTACTCCCTGACGCAGCCTTAGCGCTGGAAGCACTGAGACTCCAAATGCTGAATCTTAGCCTTACATCAGCTCCTCCTGGGTTCTTAATCTGTGCTCTTGTGACTGGTGACTCAGAAATCTGCTCAGGGAGCCTAAAGAATACTTTTTTTTTTTTTCAGTTTAAGTAGTAGTGAGCAAGGAGTTTCCAAGGCTGGCAGGGAAGGGTCTGCTGCCTCATCATGACACTCAGAAAGGGAACTCCACAACACTGCATGTTTAAATGTCTGCAGTACGTGGTAGCACTCTGTTACCTCTGCAATGGTGCCCAACTATTGCAGCACTGGCAAGAGAGCTACTGGGTCTAGAAATGTTGTCAGTATCCCTTGGCTCCTCTTGGCGAGCTCCCGCCCTGGGATTTCACTGCCACTGTGTGCTGGACGTGCCAACAGCGCACCGTGATCTGACCGTGTCCGGCTTTGCTTTCCTTTTCCTTGTGGGCTCCTTCACCAGTAGAAATGCTGTGAGGAAGCATTTCAAATAGTCGCGTGAGCATCGCAGAGACACCTGAGGTGGTAACAGAATGCTCATATTACACAGTACAACACCACGTAAACACAGGTCCCGTGTTACCCTGCGCTCCATGTCCCTTTGTGGCCAAGGACGAGGCACATGCTTTGTACCAAAACAAACACTGAGGTGACTTTATGTTGAAAAATGACATCTGTAAGGAAAAGGATTTGTATCACAGTATCACAAGGTTGAAAAAGACCCCTGAGATCATCTAGTCCAACCTATGACCCAACACTAGCACCCACTCGTCATTTAAACCATGGCAATGTGATTGTAATGTGATTTATGTAATTGAAAGCCAAAATACCCCCCCACTGTTATGTTCTAGAAATGACTCCTTTGTCTTCTACAAAATGTAATTTGTTTGCGTGCCCTGCAGCTACAGTGAGAGAACAGAACAGAGGCAGCTCTTCCTTGGGCCTGTTTGAGTGAGGGAAGAGAGGACAGAGTGGCCAGAGGGTTACAAGAAGGAAGAGATGAGTGCTCAGATAAAAAGCAGCCCTAGGGAAGATTACAAGTTCTCAGAAAAACAGATCAATAACAATGTTAACCATGCAGCTGCAAATGCAAATATTTGCATTTTGAAAACATTTTTCCCTACTCCTTTGCTGTTCCCAGGATATCAGCAGCACTCTGTGCAACAGGGAAATCACCTTTGAACAGGGTGTATTTTGATGAAGTCAGGACCCCGAGGATGCTGCTGCAGTTTTCAGTACAGGACGACTGGAAACCCCAGCTCCCCTTCCCCTCCTGTTGCTCGCTCAGCGAGATGCACAGATCTGAGATCGGTCTAACAGGCAACTCTCAAACAACTTCCCGCTGGTTTTGTGTCTTCCCTTTTCCCTCCCCAGCCTTTGGTTCACTTGGGACCAATTCCATGATGAATTTCCAGCTGGGATTTCAGCCTCAGTGTTAGGTGGTTCCTTGTTGTTGTTGATGGCCTTTCCTCTCCATGCTCTCTCTTCACCACATCAAGACTTTTAACAAGGTCAAACAACTCATTTTCATTCCTCTGCCTGTGTCTGGGAAGCTCCGTTCAGGCACAGGAGAGCATTCCAGATTCGACAGCATGACAATAACTGGAGGTAAGAAAGTTCCTGGTACAGAGACCTGGCCTGGTGAAATGAAACATGCTTGAAAAATCCCAAAACCAGCCCAAGTGGTCACACAAAACCAAGCACCTGCCCCGCTGTGTGGGGGTCTCTGCCCACAGTTGAAATACTGCTTGGTGGCTCCACACCAGGAAAGCCATCCCAGCCAACGCCCTGCACGTCACCCTGCCAGCTTATTGAAACAGACAGACACAGAGTGGCTGTGCTGGACATTTTGCACTCAGGCTGGCACCAAAAGAAGACAAGCAGTGCAAATGCAATGAAAGAGGGATGACCGAATCGCAGAAAGTCACTACTCAAGGACTGGCTCAAGGGTCTAAGGAGCTCCCCTGTCTGGGGGATAGATGGGTTTGATACATGTGCAGATAAGTGGAAACTACAGACCCCGAGAAGTGAAACTTGGATGCTGACAGTACTGACCAGCAATACAATGACAAAGTGATCAAGAGAACTGAAATAAGTTAGCAAGGAGGTCCTGAAAAAGAGGGAATTGCAGGAAGCTAAACAAGGGGACAGCCCAAATGGGCTGGAGCCGATCCTTGGGACTCATCTTCTTTTCCTTCTCCAGGGAACTTAAATACAAGGTTGAGGGTTTTTTTACTGTGGAAATGTAAAACCTCCCATATCTAGTGATACCCAGAGCTTCAGAGATCACATTTTCCACTTTCCTTTACTGCTTTGCCTCTCTGGCACAAGGAGAAAGCCTTGGGTTCCCAATGCTGTCGGCCTTCAAGAGTGAATTGTCTGAATTCCTTTTTCCTTATTACGTATTTGAATGCTCACAGCAGCTGCTCTCCCAGTGGTGGAGGCTGCAACAACACCACTGCTCGGCATTGCTTAGAAAAGTGGATCCACTTAGAAAAGTGGATCCCAGTAAGTCAGTATCAGATGTTATTCAGTGCCAGCAAAACCTTGAGATTAGAGCCAGGTTTTGCACCTGATTGTCAGACTGGGTGTTTCTCTCTGGGCCACCAAGGGTCATTAAAATCTCTTTCCCATTAATCTTTTTATCTCCAATTGTGGCGATTCCTTTGAAAGTACCTTGATGACTCTTACCCACAGAACTTCCTTATCACCACATATGAATCACTGCGAAAGGAGCTGATTTCTCTTAGCAACCAAAGAATCAGTCTTAGCAACAAGACAGCTGGAGAATTCTGTTTTCACACAGTTACTCACGGACGGTATGTTCTGCTTTCCCACAGCACCGCGCTTTCCGTGTTAACTTCATATTTTGTGAGAAACGGTACAAATGGGACTCTTGCTCACAGCAAAGACATCACCTGCAGGACAGGGTGATCTTTCTACCTTTGATGCCATTCCTTTAGGAGATGGCACCAGAACAGTGGCTGCTGGAAAGCTCAACATTTGAATTTTCCCCATGACAGAATTACTACAGAGCGTGTGAGGGAGCAGAAACCACAGTGGTGAATGAAGGTGTTGACTCTAAAGGCTCACATCTTGGCCTCTCTTAGCATCCGCTCATGTTCAGCACAGGTAGAAAGGCTGGACATAGGTGACATCTCTTTTTCCTATATTTTCTTGGCAAGAATAATTTTGGGATAAATATTATAGTGGAGGAAACCCGGAACTCCAGAGTAATTGCCATTCTGGCTGTTACCTGGGCTGACGTCTTTCCAGGACTCTTGTGGAAGCTTGCTGAGGAAGCACTGCTAAGATAGCATTGATGAACAGACCAGTGTTGTAGTAGTTTCCTCTCTCAGTCCCACATCTGTGTGGGGAAATGAGTTACCATATGTTGGTCCTGTTAAGAAATACAAAGCGCAGGCAGAAACAGTAAAAGCACTCATGCCTCAGCACGTTCCTTCCCTGTCTCCTCCTGTAGGGGCTGTTGCCATCCTGCACGCTGGTTTCATTCCCTTACTTGTATCCAAACTGAAGACTGAGCCAGATGAAATTCAGGAGCTGATCCTGGATACACTCTGCAACTGTCTGCATGTAGAGGCTTCCGAAGCTCTAGCAACCGGTGCCATTCCTATCCTGAAGGAGAAGCTCACACACTCGTCAGTGGCCATCAGAAGCAAAGCAGCTTTGGTCCTCTTAGAAATTAGGTAAAGGCAAAGAAATGTCTCTAACACGTAATCCCATGGAAATGCCCATTTCCCAGGTGAATCAGGGCCCTTTAGTTTACAGTTGTGTTCTCTCATGCATTCAAGCTGCCACCTTTCTCGTGTAAAGCAACATCAGCCTGAACGCACACGCAAGGAGAAAACTTGAAAAAATCCTAACTGCTATAAATCACTCAAGAAAGCAGATGCTGATAGGGAAATGTCATTCCTTCTCCTTCGATTTGTCCCTAGCAATAGCAGTGCAATCAGGATTTTTTTCCTGGTACAACACTGCTCAGAAAAAAATTCTTAGATGAGAAATCATGTAAAGCAAAGATCCCTTCCCTTGTTTTTTGGACAACTCCTTGCTCTCAAAAAATTGAAAGACCTAGGAAACTCGAAAAATTATTGAGGGCAGAAATAGTTTTCTGACACAGACTGCTACGTGTATCAGTGATGGATCAGAAAAAGCAATCTTTATATTAAATTTGTGTATCTATCACTGGATGAAAGCCACAACTTAAGGCCCCTGTGCTGCAGTCGCAGGACAGAAGTGCTCAGCAGATGCCCAGTTTAAAAAGGTCTGCAGCTCAGGTACCAATTGGCACAAACACTTCCCAGTGTTGTCTAACAAAGCCAAGTCTTCTAGGAAAAGAAAACAAATTTAGCTAAACTGAGTCAAGGAAGGAAAGCAGGAAGGCACTTGGAGCACAGACATCGGCCACATTCCAGGTCCCTGCGGGAGCTGGGCCACATGAAATAGTCTTTGCATTAAAGAAGCTGGGAAGAAAGAAAGAAAATTGACCTGGTAGAAGAAACAATTGCAGACTCCTCATTTAGCAGGTTTTAAAATCCTTACAGGGTTCAACAGCCAGGTTTCTGCCTAAGTTGCCAGTAGGACCACCAGCACCTTTCACCCTACCTCCCGTTAGGCGCTGCTGCCCAGCAATCGCCAGAGCACCATGGGAAATAAAAAAAATCCAAACATCACCTAAAAATAGCTGCAAAACTTGTGAAGCCCAGACCCATGGGTTATATTTCTTGTCCTTGTGGCTCGGCTGTGAACGCTGGGACTCCCAAGGGAACAGGGAGGGGGACACAGCACAGAGGGGCTGCTGGGCAGCTGTGTGGCAGCAGATCAGCTCAAGAAAGCAACTTTCCCATCTTTTCCGCGCAGCACTCACCCAGAAGGAAAAATGGTGGTGTGTGAGGAGGTCATCCCGGTACTGGTGGGGCTGCTGGAAGATGCAGATCCTGACGTCCAAGCCAGCGCAGCCGGAGCACTGATGTTTGCTGCCATTAAACCTCAGGGTGAGAGACGGAGGCTGTTCTGTTGGGACATTTCTGCACATCCAGTTCTAAGGCAACTTCATAAGAAAACATTTTCCCCCCTGCACCCCAAGTCCTCCATTTCTGATTGTGTTTGAGCTCTTACAGAAATCGAGATCAGGCCATTTCTGTGGCTCTGTCTCAAGGAACCCTTCCTGCTCCCCGCAGTGCCACAGGCACAGCAGATTCCACATCTCATTCACCTGCAGGAGGCCAAGAAGTTATTTATCTGCTCCACCTGTGTCATTTCCCTTCCCCGTGCTGCTCCAGACAGAGACACATGCGTGAGGGTTCTCTGGGTCACCAGTCCTAGACAGGGGAGCACTGCCTTCTGGAAACCCTGTTTGTGATTTGAGGCAGTTTCTCTCTCACAGCTGGGAAAGGAATGAATATTAATGAGGCCCACAGTTCTCCCAAGTAACTTAGATGACACTGAAAATTCTAACTGCTAAATTTTCAGTGTGACGAATGAATAATTAGGCATAAAAGACTTAATAACAGCAGTTGTGTTCCAGTCCTCCTCTGCAACAGTTCCCCGGCTTCTGAGACAGCCCAGGAATGGATCCCAGTGTCCGCAGTGTTTTTAAAAAATAAAGGAATGGAGGATATTCTTAAGGGATTTAATCCTCCCTCCCCCAATAGTTTATCCTATCATTCATTGCCCCGTATTCTCAGATGAGTTGTTGCAAATGAAATAATTGTGTGCAAGGCAGACAAAGTTGACTAAGAAAGACCTTCTTCCTCACAAATAACCACCTGGCAGCTGCTTGTCCAAAGGGAAGCATGTCCTGCTCTTGCCCTGCACCCTCCGGGGCGCTGGGAGCAGAGAGCAGCGATCCGAACACATGTTGATGGTTCGTACGAACACATTTTACAGCTCTGTATTTCTCTCCAGGGAGATTCTCAGCGTTGGGTGCTGGCATCATTCCACCTTTACTGAAGTTGGTGGCTGAGAAAACCAGCAAAGCCTGTCTGAGCGCGATCAAAACGCTCACCATGCTGGCCGAGCTGCCCGAGGGCCGCAGGACGCTGCGAGAGCACGTGGCTACATTTCAACAGTGTCTGGATGACCCCCGAGAGGCAGTGACAAGGGCTGCCCAAACCGCCATCTGCGTCATCGAATGGGAACCGTGCTGAGGGCGTGAGGTTCCATGGAGATCTAATGCCCTCTGTTGTTCTTTGCCTGTAAAAGTTGTGTGATTACACGAGACCTTCCAAACCCAAACTCTGTGTCTCAGTCACTCTGGAGCAGCTCTTCTGAAAAAGTCATTGGCCAACAGTTCCACGTCCAGATCGTAGGTCATGGGCAAAAAGACGGACAAAAAGAAAGGTCAGCGAGCCTGGAATCCTCCACCAGGAGTTGTTCCCTGAATCACCAAGATTTTCCTGTGATACAAGAACCAATCCTGTTTGTTGTCATGCTCTCCTCTATTTTTTTTTTAATCTCAGCTTATCAAACATTAATCAAAACCTAATTACATTAGAAAGACAGATTTCTAATTAACCTCTCATCTTTGCTAAGAAATTGCCCTAACGATGGGAGCTGATGTGAGTTTTGCTGCAACAGTTGTGGAACGGAGCATCAGAACCATTTAGAGCATCATTACAGGAAAAAGCAATGAAAAGGCTTCCCCTGGAGAATAATGAGGCTTTTCCAGACCTTTTATTTTGTCCGGAGACAAATCTCTTGCTTCTAAGGAATTTTAATATGACTTCTGTTGGTTTTGTTTTTGAATAGAATATGTGGTGTTGGGAAGTGAAAATGCTCCCTGCTTTGGAACGCAAAAAGATAGGATTAAAAGCTGCTGTTTTCTGAGCGGGACAGAATGGTTTTCAACTCCCAGATTTGTGAAAGCAATGGGGACAGGGAAATGAGTCTGTAGGTGCAGGAACACAATATTCCCAACCTTCTGGGAACTGTTAGAAAATACGGATATAAACCTTGTGCATTCAGAACAAGCTGTGCCTGCGTGGGGCTCCAGACAATACATAAGTAATAGCTGGGAAGTTCAAGCCCTTTTTAGCGAGACAAAATTTGCAATTTGAATGAATGAAACCCACTGGAATAATGCTCAGCTCTCCCGGGTGCCTGAAGGAAAGCAGAGAAGCAGCTGGTGCGCGGTCCAAGGAGCTGCGCTGGCTGTCAGCGCAGCCAGGGAGGAGAGGGTGGCACAGGAGCTCCAGGAAATTCTTCTTCTTTTCAGCTTCCCATAGCAGATGACAGGAAGGAGCTGTTCTTCAGGAGGGACAAAAGAGCCAACCCATTTCGGTAATCACAAGAGCAATGCCCTCAGGCACTGGTTATGCTCTCTCGCTGGAACAGCCAGTGGATAATGGAGTGAAGGCAGTTCCACTCTTCCTGCTCTCCAGCCCACACCTGCAGTGCACTCTCCGTGAAAAAAAATGCCAGGAATCACCAAGTAAATCTGGGTTTGTTTCCATTTCTCCTCTTTCTCCGTGAGGTTTTGCCGCGGTTGTTAAGCCAGTGATGCTGTAGTTTAAGTTAAGCCAAAGGGCACCTCCCATCGCTGCTCTCTTCCCTCATGTTCTTGCTCCCCGGTTCCAGTGCCGGCGCAGGACACAGCCCTGCAGCTGGGACACAGGAGCACATCTAACACCCAGCAGCCTCCCTCGGCACTGCCTGGCTGTGACCCCCAGCTGGGAATTGCACTTCTCCTGCAGCATGGCTGTGCCAGGATCACCCCTTTAACCTCCTCTGGCTCAGTGCTCCAAACCAATAAACTCAAGCGTTCTTCAAGGACGATAACGGAGGCTTTGGAGCTCTGCTCCCACCCCAGGCACTGTTGGCAATGCAGGTGTTCATCACTACTCTCAGCTCCTTGTTTTTGTCAGCTGTTGCTTCACACAAACATCCCTGACTCTGGCAGCTACAAAAGGGAGTGACAGCAATCAGCAATCCCAGCTGCTGGGCACCAGAATCACTCACACCTGAAGAACTCAGCCTCCTGCTCTGTCCTAAGTCTCCAGGAGGGAGCATTTTCATTAAAACAAAACCCTGGGTACTGCCCATGGATTCTAAATTAAGGCACAGAGCTTTCCTCACCCATCATTTTGGTGCATGAGCTTTTTCAATAACAGAATAGGAATAAACCCAAATTCTGAGTTCTCAGAACAGTCTTCTCATGATCAGTAACAACATTTGTGAGATACTGGTACATTTGTTAAGGGTGATACAGAGCTACGAAATCATAATGGAAGAGAGGTTACCCTTTGTTCAGGACCTGTCCTGAAACTTATGTTGTAATTCTTAAATGGAATATCTAGTTTATTCCATGTGTGCTCTTTATCGACCAGCGTTATCATGGCTTACAGTGCCGCTAGGTGAATTTTTAATTTCGTGTTGTACATGTGCTCGTAAGATAAGTCCGTATTTCTACCTAAATTCCACTAAAACAAGCTGTAACCCTGCATGTGACCTGACCGGGTAAGCTGAGGTGTCTCAGGATCCCCTGAACCAGAGCTGTGCTGTGCATGCACTGCATGTGTGCTGCGAGCCAGACACAACCGGGGCCTCTCCTCGAACCAGGAGTATCTCAAATTCACAGTCAAACACTGTTCCCAGTTCTAACATGCAAGAATGTCCAGGGTGGTGCCAGCTGCTTTTTAGGTGTCACTGGGGTGACATGGACAGAGCACCCTGAGAACTGCAGAAGAGTCACTTCTGTATTTCAAATCACGGAACTGCCTTTGAAAGCAAGAACTGCCAGCCTGGGGTGGCCTCTAACTGTTAAACTGAACACAACAGGGTTTGTCAGCTGCCCACAACACCCGGAAACTTTCCTACGATGCTCTACAACAGTGACAAAACCCCCAGAGCCGCAGTCCAGCATCACTGGGATGTCTGCACTCTGCTTTGACAGTGCCCAGGTTGGGATGAAAATCTGTTGCTGAGGGCTTGCGGAGAATGGTCCTGGTTTTTCAAAATCCTTTAATCCTGGGGGGGATGAAGCGATGGTTCCTGAAATCCAGGAGCTCATCTGAATGCTGCTCAGCCCGAGGGCCATCACCAGTGTGATCTGTCTTCCCCCGAATGCTAATTTCACCCACAAGGCAAGAGGGACCTGCGCAACCCTCATCAAAGTCTGTCTTGATTGTCCATCAGCAGTTGCTGTTCCCCAGGGCCAGACTCCAAACACCCAATTCAGTTTTGCTGTCTTCCATCATATTTATATAAAACCCCATCATTTTTTTGACACTAAATACTTCAAAATATACAAATACTTTAATACATGTAAGTCTTCAAATTCCATTAAATACAATTAATTCCATGGTCTTTAAAATACTCTATCACTTCATAAACTGTAAGAAGGTTTGCCCTTGTAATCCTAGAGCACTGATTTGATCTGGCCTCTGCAAACCCTTTCAGCATGCTGCAGGGTTCTCCTCAGGAGCAGATTCCTACAGAATCCAGAGCATTCCAGGTTTGATCCTGTCAGAAGATGCTGAGGCACAAGTGACTGAGGTGGCAGGAGCTGGCAGCAGAGACTGCTCTGGGTTCCTGTTTTGCTGCACTTCTGGCCAGTCTGGTGCATCCTGCTGTGTGTGGAATCACTTTGAGATGAGGCAGCACCCCACAGTCGGAGTGCAGCCGGACGAGGAACGGGGGTGCAACTTGGCTACAGCAACCAACGTCTTCTTTTTACACTCAATTCCCCAAGAAGTGGAATAAGATGGTAAGAAAATCTCTTGCTTTTTGCTTTGAAGTGTTAAATCTGCCTTCTCCTGTCTCTCCAACTGGTGTAGCTGACACCCTACAGCTGTGGTGATATTCTCTTTCGGGAATTGCCACCAGGTGCTGTCTGTGTGCAGGGACTGGTTTGTAGCACAGTCCATAAATGAGGCAACACCTTAACACCAGTCTCATGATGAAGAGTTGTTAGTGGGTAGTGATTAACGTAGACATATCAAGATGGGAACTGATCAGTGAGAAACAAAGATATATATATACACATATATATTTTAAATATATAGAATATATATAATGCATATATATAATATCTTGTATGTGTATATATAATGTCTTCTATATAAAAAAGTTTCACATTCAAGTACAGATACATATTAAAATATAAACAGAGCAGGACCTTTTGAAGTTGACCTTAAAAAGAGACTCTGTTGTAAGCAGAATTCTTACTAAGATCATTGAGACAGATTTCCCTTAATTTCAAACTGTGATCAATGCAGACAGTCAGCGTTCCACTGATCACTGAGAAACATAACACCATGGGACATGAGGGAAAGGGGAAACAAGCTCTAATGGGAAGTTAGATATTGTGTCAAATGCACCCATATATCCAGAAATACTTTACACAAGTTACCCCGTGCTTGGAGGGAACAAAAACTGATTTTTTTCATTTGAATTCATAATCTGGTCCCCCAGCTGCTGGAAGTTTTGTAATCAGATTATCATAGGCAAAAGAAAAGACATTGGAATGATCAGAAGTGTTGAAAATCAGCCCTAAAAGGGAGTTCACAAACCGTGGTACAAAATATGGCTCAGGCACTCTTGTTCTGTTTGTAAAATACGGAATGTGTCACAAGTAGAGAGGATATCAGGTGGAAATTCTGAACCTTGGATTGATTTGGTGTCTAAAGAGAACGTCTCCCTCTTGAAAGCCCAGTGTTTTTTGTCTTTAGATTGTGGAAATCAGAGTCACAAATCAGTGACTAAATCAGCCTGATTTTTCCCAACCGTAGGCAATGGAAATGCTAAGTGTATCTGTGGAGCTGCAAGTCGTGGCCGTCGCCTGACGGTGCAGTCAGTCCCAGAACCGTGATGAGGGCTTTATGCGAAGAAGGCGTGGCAGAACACAGCCACAGTCAGTAGGATGATGCCATTGATATTCACCACATTTCTCCACAGCGGCACCTCGCTCGTGTCCGTCAGTTTCTTCTTCAAGGCTTCCTCCTCCTCCTTGCTCAGTTTGGGGCCTTTCTGCTGGTTGATGCCACAGAACCAGTTGTAGGCTTTCTTAAGGCAGCCCAGTTCTTCACTTTCCCCATTAACTGGAAGGAATAACACACTGGTCATGACCTGTAAGCTTGCACGAGAAGATCTCTGTGCCTGAGGACACTCCTGTATTTTGTGCCGCAGTTCTGATTTATGGCCATGGTGACACAGAAACATTTTAGTACAAGGCAGTACAAGAATTGGGTCAATGCTGTGTTTTCCCAGCTCACCTGGAAAAGAGTGATTTTCTGCGTGCTGCAAGAGAGCCTTTTGCAGATGGCACTGTGTCTCCTGCAGCCCAGGGAGTTGGTACTGCAGAAGCAAACCATGCTGCAAAGCTTAAACTACATCCTTGCAATACTTTTAATTAAAAGACACAGAAATGAATTTGAAGATGCTTTTGAAAAGGAACTTGGCAGCTGAACCAGAAACCCAGCAAAGAGAGCAGGTGGCTCTGCTCAGACGCATGGCTGGCAGCTCGCTTTCACGGTGCCTTGCATCCAATCCTCGCTCCTTCAATCCTGGCTGCTGCCCTCTGTTTCCAAGGGAGTTCTCATTGTCTCATTCCAAGTGCTGGAGTCGCACACAGTTCTACCAAGCACACACCACCTCGGCCCTAAAGCATCTCTGTTGGTTTGGTCCTACAACTGCCACCTCACTACCAAGAGAACAGGATTTCCCCCCTTCAAATCCACTTCACTTCTGATCGACGCTCAGCTTGACAGACAGGTGAAGGGCAGCTCACCAGCCTAACCCATCCGGTGATTCTCTGATTCTATGAGTATCAAGCATGGTAATGTTCTTCAGGAGTGAACAGGGATACTCAAATATATTGACAGAACGTGTAGATATTCAGCGCTTACCTGACTCCTCATCTTTTTCATCAGCTTTATGCTGCTGCTCATCTGCATCAAGGTCAATGCGTTCTTCTTTGCTGTTCCGCAAAGCCCAGCACAAGCGGTAAAGCTGCCATGAAGCAAAATGAGTTTATAAATCCACAACCTTGCCAACCAGAGACAAATCAGTCTGGCTGGAACATGAACAAGCTGCAAGACCATGGCACCGCAAACGTCTGTTAAGTCAGTGCCAGCAGGAAAGCCACTGAGTACCAGTATTGGAAATGAGTGGTTTCAGCGAGCTCCATTTCCTGAGGAGCAGGGCTGCAGTCATACTCACGTGTACATCAGGAATGGGCTTGGTCATGAAGGAGACTGCCAGGATGACGATGGCAGTAACCCCAAAGAGAATCATTGCAAAGTAAAGGTAGTGAATCCCACAGATGATGAAGGGGCATTTGGAAGGGTTCACACAATTGCCAGTTCCATAGGCAAACTCTGTAATCATTCTGCTAAGGCCAACGAGCAGCCCCACCATGAGGCCCCAGAAAGCGCCCTGCAGACAAAGGGACAGGAGTTACCAGAATGAGTCATCTCAGACATGGAGAGAAGCTCTAAGTCCTGGAAAGCTGCTGGAGAAAACCCAGAGATCATTATGAGTTAGGCTGCCTTTGGCACATGGGTTTTGTCCCAGGTAATGTCAGTGACCACATTTACAGCTCAGTGTATTTACACAACTGAAAGCAGCAATGACCAGCAGTTCAGAGAAAGAAGATGGAGAACACTTTATCCAGCTTCTTTCTCAAAGTTGACCCCTCTCTACACAGTGCCCTCCTCACAGGACCAGGTTTAGCCACAGACTAATGTGGTTTCTCATATCTTTGTTCTTTGAGGGCTCAGTCTCTGACAGTTCTAGTGTGATGGAACTGGCTACCAAGTGGGTGCGACTCCTCCTGAAACCTGTGTCTGCTTTGTCTTCTAATGACCTTGTTAGTACTTAGGTAGACATTAATCCTCAGGACTTCTGGTGGATGTTTGCTGCTAGCTCCTCTAGCTCAAAGTATGAAAGATGCACCGGTAGCTCTGACACCCAGGTACCAGGACTGGCCTGTGGTCCCCTCAGAGTATGTGACACCTTGTGCCTTCTGAGCCATTTACAAAGGCTTAAGTACAATATTTCTCAGTTCACTGCTCTACGAATTAAACCCAGTGATTCCTGGATTAAGGCCTAAAAACAACGGGAAGTGAGGCACGGAACAACAGCCTGTTTGTGTAAATGACCATTGACAACGTGTACAGAGGTCAAGAGGAAAGGGAACGGTGATCTGTTTGGTGACCAGTATCCTAAAGGATTACGCCATAAATTATCCACTTGACCCGCTTCTCAGCAAAGTGATAGAAAACCTCAATTTCGGAGCTGTCTAGGAATCCTTAAGGGACTGATTATTTACCAGATTAGCTAAGAACTTTTTCAAAGCCCTCTCTGAAACCTCAGGGCCTGACATACAGCAGCACAGAATCCCTGGGATGCAGTAGAGTTAAAAAAAACAGGAAGAAGTTGCTAATAAAAGACATCAAACAAAAAAGCTGTTGTCGCAGCGCCTAAAGGCACACGCAGCGCCTCCCTACCTGCTCGTTGACCCGCTTGCAGAAGATGGCGAGCAAGAAGACAGCGGCGATGGGGGGACCTAGAAAGCTGGTAATGGACTGAATGTAATCGAAGAGCTGCCCACTTTGAGCTGACTGCACCACAGGAACCCAGGCAATGCTGATGCCAATTAAAAGTAACATAAATGCCCTGTAAAGACAGCCACAGACTCAATTAGCCACCTGCTTAGAAGCATCTATCAAAAAGGAAAAAAACAGCAATTAATCAATAATTTAAATGTTCGTTTTGTGTTTCAACCAGCAAAATCAATGCCAATGGCTGATTACCACCTAACAAAGAACAGAAATCCCTGCTGGATATCGTGTCTCAAATACCCAGCAGCACACAGCTAAACGTGCAGTCAGAACAGGGAAAAACACTTTTTTTCCTTTGTTTGCTGTGTCAAGAGACAAATCAATCGCAGTTCAACAAGAAGGACCAGTTCATGGGTGCTGCAGTGTGGTGTAGGATGGAGAGTGTGAAGACTTTCTAAACCAGTGCCCCTTGAACAGCAGTAGGAAGTGCTGAGAATTAGTTTGGCTACTTCATGCAATGCTGCCAACTCAATGGGAAGCCAGGCTGGTTTGCTTCCAAGGGAAGCACAGGGTGGGACAGCCCGTCTGGCCACAGGAGGCCACTGCTGCTCTGCCCACATGCTGCCAAGGCAGGTTTTCACCCAGGCACTTGGAGTACTTTTGGAGGCTGCAGTGTGCAAAGCTCCTGGCGCTGTGTTTGTCCAGCTGGGGAGGAGCCGGCTGCACGTACCTTCCAGCGAACATGAGCTCCTTCTCAGATGATCGGGGTCGAATTTTGGTGTAAATGTCCATGGTGAACAAAGTGCTAGCGCTGTTAAAAATGGAAGTCAGGGAGCTCATGAGGGAGGCCAACATGACTGAGAGCATCAGACCCCGCAGACCTGAAACAGAGAGATTCGTGAACTGGGGTGAGCGCTCAGCGCAGTCCCCGTACGCGGCACCGCCCAAGCACTGATGCCCTCCTCACACTCTCCTGCGATGCCAGTAGAGCCCTGGCTGCTGAGCTTTGGAAAAGCCATTTACAGCAGTGACAGGGCACCCTGAGGTGTTGGAACTGAGTTTCTGTGGAGATTTCTCTTCTGTGCATCCACTGCACTCTCAGAGTGGTGCCACCTTCTCTGGTGGAACAGGTGTCCCACGGGACAGTGTGTACACAGAAAATGTCCTGCTCCCGCCTCGGTGGGTTTAGCAGAAGGACTGCAGATTATCCTGGCAGGGACAGTCATTCATAAGTCATTGGCAAAGTGGGTTATTTTTTACCTTTGCAGAACAGGAGCTCATTCACCATTCCACCCCCCAGCACTGGCCACTGCAGAGCTGCCACTGTCATCAAAGGCTGCCCCTCCATTAGCAGCACCCAGCCCTGACAGGGACTCCTGAACTAGATCTGTGACATGGCCTGCCTCTGTCCCCTGTTTTTATAGTCTGACAGCTTTCCTGAAAAACACACACACACACAGAGTCTCCTACCATTTGGCATAAGCTCCACTACCATTTTGGGGTAAGCAATGTTTGTGCAGCCGACTGCGGTGCCACAGAACTGCTGGCAGACTTCAGGGACAACACAAGCCACCACATCTGAGGAGAGGACAAGGAGACAGGGTTAGGCAAGGTCATTTAACAACAGGTTGCTCCCAAATTAGTAGATTTCTAAAATGTATCCCTGTGTTGAACCACTGCATTGACACCCTTGATGTCGTCCTTGGTCTGCTGGCAAGGAGGAATGTGATTCTAAGCCCTTGTCCCTCCTCTCCTCTCTCAAAGAATACTGAAAAGTGCTGCAGGTCAAGAAATATCAGCATTAATTTGTTCAGACCAGGACTGAACGACACAAGCAGAGGAACACAAAGACTCCTCCCTCCAGCCTGAGCCTCTCTCTGCCTGCTGTTAAAGGCACTGCTGGCATTTTCCCCCATGGCACCCAGGCCTGACCATGGCCCAGACATCGCTGTCTGTGACTGATAACCCTCCTCCTCTGGCTGCCAGCAGAGGATCAGTCCCAGACAGCATTTGCTGCTGCTACAGCCAGAGCAGGGCCGTAAGGAACACACAGCTGAAGAGGGACGCTGGAATTTCACTCTCCCAAAGTGGACAGGAACAGCATGGGCAGAACCAGGGGAAGGAGGAAGACCTGTCGCTTCCTACAGTGTAGTCAGGTTTTGTGCATAGCTGTGCCTGGACAACCTGGGCAAGGCAACAATCCAGCAAGTGTTTTGGAAAGGACAGAGAGGAGGAAATCGAGTGGGACTGGCAGTGAAAGGCAGCAAGCAGAAATGTGTGTGTGTACAGATCCACGCACCTGTATACAAAATCCGGCTGATCATCCCAGGCATCACTATGATAAACATGGGCAAGAGTTTCAGGTATCCACACATGATACAGCCAGCCTTCACATGGGACATGTTCTTGCCAGAGAGACATCTTTGAACAATCACCTGTCAGTGAGACACAGCACACAGGCGTCACTCAACCCAGAGGAGTAGTGTCACGAGCACACCATGTCCAGGCCCAGACACAAGGTACTGCTTAACTCCTGTGACAGGGAAAGAGTGTCTTCAGGGAGAAGGAAGGAGGAGAGGGGAAGAGTCTCTAGACTGAAAGATCTAAAGAACATCCTCCCAGGACAGTTCATGCAAAGATGAAAGGTGCTCAAATAAGAAACGAACTGGAATTACTGAAGGGGGAATCATTCCCTGACCCACTGCATGGTTTCCTGAAACAAATGTTTACATGGACACTACTCGGTGTTTTCACACATGGTCACACACAAAAAATGAGAAAGGATTTATAAACAGTCAGTGGGCACAGTGACAAAGTCAAGTTTAAACAACACCCATTCAATTTTCTCGCATGGGGGGGTGGGGGGGTGCGTAAGTGTTAGAAACCAGAAACTGAAAAAGCACTGAATACTCTTGAAATAAGTGTCCCTTCTGTGACCCTGCTTTGAATGACAATGGGGAAGAGTTCCCCAGGCAGGGGGTTGTGTTCTGCATTTCCAATGCATAGGGCTTCCACATTACCTGATCTGTGCACCAGTACCACAAAGCAAGGATGCTCAAACCAAAGATGAGCCCTGGCCATGGCAAGTCTCCAGTGACAGCATCTCTGAAGATGTGAAAGGAATCCTTCCGAGGAGTGTAGCATTTTGGATCAATTGTAGTATTCCCATAGGAGATATTGGATGGAATTGCTTCCATGTACTTCTGCATGAAAGCATCATACCCTCCTACTTCAGCAAATGCTGAAAAATAGAAAGTAAAAGTAGCAATAAAGTATTTAAAACTGAAATCTCAAGTAGAGCTGCAGAATGGGAGAAAAACCTCCTTACGATGGACGTAAAGACACCCAAGCCTGTAGACATCAACACTGTCAGAAACCAGTGCCCAGCATTTTGTCAGTGTTCACATCATCAAAGTTCCAAAATGACCATTCTTTTCAGGTTTCTGTACTGCTCGTGAACATTGGTTTGGGCTCCACTGTCTCAACATCCTTACACAGGTCTTGCCAAGAAGTGAAGTGAAGATGCATTATTTCCCCACAAGGTTCACCAAGGGAGAACCTAAGGCAGGGTCTTACCGGATTAGCTCAGCCTGAGGTGATTTCTGTTGTATTGATGGGGGAATAATTTAATTTCAGTAACAGACCCAGTTAGAGGAAAAGCAAGTGCTGAGCAACTGGAAGGGTAAAAAAAAACAAAAACGGTACATTCATGGAATCTTATCCCTACTCTTTTCTTTCTTTCTTACAATCCCTTCTTACCAACTCTGATTAATGACGTGATTTCTGTTTTAAAATCCACGTGGTCTTCTGGACACACACATTATCCTAATGATAAACATTCAGTTTGTATCTTTTGTCCAGTTGGCAACAGAACAGCATCCACAGGTGGACTGCCTAAAGGCCTCCTTAAAATGTTACTGTGTTTGGTTGGTTTAACGCAAGCTGGCAGACAAGTCAAACCCATGCGCTGTGACCAACAGCTCTTTGCTTCAAATCAGAAATGTTTGTGTATTTGCATCCGAATATCCATGAAATTAGATTCTCCTTAAAACAAGATACTCTCTGAACTTAAGAGCATCATCATCACGTGCAGAAAGCTCTGCTTTTACCTCCTTAGCCACCACAAATCCTGTTCTGCCACGGGATGCTATTTATTACCCTCCACATCCACCTGTGCTTTGGAGGTAGAGTGGTCGCAGTGACTAAAGGGCTTGGCAATGTTCTTCTTTGCTCTGGTACATAAGAATATGAGCTGAAATCTGCTGGTTAAGACAGCAGAGCTCCAGACTGCAGGATCCATTTCCAAAGCCACTGGGGATTTGTGGTTTGATTTGTTCCAGTTTAATTCAGCTGACTTACTTACCAAATCCCATAAGAATGAAGGATCCCACTACCATGATAAATGTTTGCAAGGTGTCTGTGTAAATGACAGCTGCAAGGCCACCTAATGGCAAAGACAAACAGGTTAGCGCCCAGGCAGATGTCCCACCACCTCGCTTTCAAACAAAGACCCCTGCAAGTCAACCTCTTTCCAGTTTTTTCTCCCCTCTTACCCACCTCCCCTCTTCTTTCTTTTCTGGGTCCCCTGGCTTCTGTCCCCTGTCCAGGTGTCGTGCAAGCTCACCTGTGATGGTGTACAGAGCTGTGATAGCGAGCAGGATGATTATGGCCAAGTAAAGGTTCAGCCCGATGGCCAGCTGTATGAACACAGCTCCAGAGAATATGTCAGCCTGCAAAGAAAAATGATAGACTAAGCAATGTTTCAATACTTGAGGAGAGCATTTTGGAGATGAGAGAG
Source organism: Dromococcyx pavoninus (assembly GCA_033558185.1). Classification (NCBI taxonomy): domain Eukaryota; kingdom Metazoa; phylum Chordata; class Aves; order Cuculiformes; family Neomorphidae; genus Dromococcyx; species Dromococcyx pavoninus. Next base: position 175,792 of record JAUMJL010000582.1, read on the forward strand.
CTTCCAGTCCTGCACACACACCAATGCAATCCTCAAAGAGAAAACAGGGGCCATTGTGGTACTCCTGCCAGCGCCCCCTCAGCGTCCTCTGCCAGCACAAGAGCTGTAACGCTTGGCAAAGGATTTCCAGGCCTTTCCCAATGGAATGGCTCTAGCCAGGCACAGAGACCCTCCCTGCTCTGGGCTCACAGACGGAGACAGCTTCATAAAAACTTAAAGCTCAGGTGACCCTTGCTGCTACACAGAGATGGACTCTGCAACACCTCCAGGACACAGCATCGTTCTCTTCATTAATGCTACTCTATAAGTCTCTTATTTTCTTTAGTGCTTGCATAAGTGTGGTACGGCTTGTCCTGCTGGTTTGGGAGAAATGGTGATTAAAGGCAAACACCTTGTATTATGTCTATTCTTCAGTTCCTGTCAGAATAAGTGACATGGGTTGCCTGACAGAGGAGACCTTTAGCTCTTGCGTAAGAAAGGAATTGTTCAAGTTTCTGAGTAATGCTCTGGGATTTTAATTACATTAAATCAGTTCCTGATTTAGAGATAGTTTGCATCAATGTTATTTATCCAGGTTTGCTATCAGAAGAACCTGTCCCGGTGCTCTTGTACTGCATTACTGTAAGTTACGCTTTTGGTAGAGGTCAGCATCTCCACCTGTCCTCGTTCATAAGCATCCAGGTCATGGGCTCATCTCCAGTGCCACTCCCACCCTGCCTGGATGAAGGCTCTGTCCAGGGAGTCCTGTGCTCATTTTCAGTGCGAGACCTGCTGGTGTGCAGCGAGCTCAGAAGCTGCACAGCACTGCAGGAGCTGCCCATGTGTGGCTCTGAGAAACAAGGATGAACAGCACTACATGTTCCCTGGGGTAAAGCCTGCACTGGCCGCTGTGAGGTGGCACTTGCTGAGGAGCCAGAGGTTCCACCGGCCGGGCTGCAGGACCACCAGAGTCCGTGACGGTCGAGCAGGCCCCTGCGCAGCTCCTGCCCGCAGCGCGGCTGAGGTTGGGCAGGGAGGATGCACTAATGAGCAGTTACCCAGCCTGGCTGGCTGGGACACACCGGCTGAAGAAACATCTTCCTTCCAGAGCCACTGGAACCAGGAGTGCAAGGTACGATCGCACCCCAAGTTCACTCTGGGGAATGAGGAAGAGGCAGGGACCTCTGCAGCAAGAGGCCCTCCAACCCAGCTGCCCTGATAAGCAGACAATGACTGTGGAGCAGCAGAGGTCCTATCCAAGCCCTGTCCCTGGGGCAGGTTGATATATTTGATTTCTGATGGGTTTTGGTGGGGAGCCAGGAAGCAGGACAGTTGGGCTGTTGGCACGGGTCCTTTGTCCACTCTTTCCACGAGAATAGCATTTTCCTGTCTTTTCACACCACCGTCTGTCCCAGGTCTTTTATTATTCTTGGCTTTAGTTTAGCCTACATAGCATTAAATATTAATGGTCCTAAAATGACTCCCAGAAAGAAGTGTATAGTTAATTATTTAGCATCCTGAGCAATAGATCAGCTTCTTAGAATTGCTGAGTTACCTTTTAACATCACTGCTGCTCCCTCCCAATTAGATTATTTCCTTCCAATGTGTCCTCGTTTCTCCATTAATACTCTTTTATGGACACTATTTAAGCTTTATCTTATCTCTGAACACGGTATCTCCTTCCTTTCCATTATGAGCTCTCTCTCCAAAATACGCAGGAATCCCTGGAGGAACATGTGCCAGCTGAGCGAGCCCAGCTCACACACCCACCTGCACAGCCCTTCTGCCTCCCCTTCCCCCTAACTCTGTACCCATACATTGACTACTGAAATTATGCACAATGACTGTAAAGAAAATACTTTGATACAATTAGAAATTCCAGTTTACAGTGTCTGCTTTCTTCAGAAGTATTCAGGTCTTAATTCCTTTTGTCTTGTCACAATCGAGTCACTCGCTCTCCATCAAGGTTTTTATTTTTACTGGGCCGTTTTCCCTGGCCTAATGACCAGTACCAGCAGCACCAGTGGGCAGGAAGCCCCGGAAAGCTGATATGGGCATTACTCACAGCGTGCTGCCTGCTTAGGAACCATGCATGTGTGAGGCACTAAAATCCCTGGGGCTCCACATCCTGCAGCGTGGCCTGGTCTGGCAAGTGGGGGATTTACCACAAAACCAGGTGAGAAATCACTACAAAATATACAGAGAATGTGCAGGAAAAGACAGAAATGATAAGGACCTTGTCCAGGGGCGTGCAAAGGGAATCCTGTCGTCACCTGGTGGTGTCCACCACACCAGGAAGGGCACGCCAGGAGGAACACAACCTGACGTATTATATTGTTCATTGGAAAGCACCATAACAATTACATTAAGAACATTAGCTAATACTTTAACACATCAAGGAAGCAGCAGGTGAAATAACCACCCCAGCAATAAGATGCCACTCTTCTACAAGGATAAGTGGTGGTATTGCTGCCAGTCACACTGACTGCTAAAATTTCCCACAAAGGGCAGGGCAGGGTTTCTGTATCAAACCTCAGTAAGCCCCAAACATCACAAGGGGGTGTTTGCAAAGGCAGCAGCCAAGGAAGTAAAATGCAAATGTCCAGGCTGGCTGTGGCAGGGATGGTCTGGATACACAACAAGCCCCTGGGAAATGAGCCCTGGGCTGCCTTCACACAGCATGCGTATCTCTACGCAGCACCAAGCAGTCACCTGAAGTCAGGATGGAACAGCCTTTCCCTTTCTGCTCTGGAGGAGGTTCATGAGGAGACAATTTGGGCACAGTGTTGGGTAGCTGGTGTAGAAAAACCTACTCTGACCCCCTCTGACTACATCTGAAACTACAGGGACTTGGACTGGTCTGCCTGTTCTGAATAGGATAAGGCAAGTAAATCAGAGCTGGGCAGATCCTGCCCGACCAAACACAGCACCATAAAACGACGACACAGATGTGTTTGTAGAAACCTGAGCCACGTCTGTACGTGGGACAGACACTGTGCAGACAGGGCAATCAAGAGAAACAATCAGAGAACTTGTGCACCACATTCTCCCCTGCAAGGCACAGAGACCCAGCTTGATGGCAATTCCACAGATATCGGGAATAATTGGGTTGATGGGAAGCTGGGATGGGCCACTGGCAGAGTGGGGCCCAGGTAATCCGCTCCTATATGCATCTTTGGCTATTGCTTTGCTCCCAAATAAGACAGGACCACAAGTACAGGAGAAGGTGCTTCAGCCTGATGACCACACTGGAACGTAAATGGAGAACCTGTCTTACCTGGAAGCAAGACACTGAAATGCCATGGCCAGACCCTTAAGCACAATGGAGGCTGGAAATAACCCCTGGCTGGGCTCATTACAAATGTGTGTTGCGGATTAGGACTGTGAGTTACCTGACTGGAAGAGTTTCTCAGCTGACAGAGCTGCCAGACCTCTGTGTCATATCTGAGACTTCTGATCATGGCAGTTAGGCACAACAACAGCAAATTAACCAGTCCTTCTGAAACATACGGGAATCCAGCTCTGAGGCCATCTCCACAGAACCAACCTGTTTAATTTATAACCTGTCTAAGGACCAGTTATCATGAAGATGTGAGAATGAGAGCAAAAGGCCAATCTTTTAGCTTAAATTGCACTATTATCACTCAGCTCCCATTCAGAGGGCAAAGAGTAATCTGCCATGGCAACTCCTGCAAAACAACAGACTGAGGTTTGCCTGAACTGTGGACTTCTTCAGAGGCTCGGTGGTTTCAAGATCTATGGAAAACCCCACCTCACTTCACTACTTCACAGCACCACAACCACTTACTTAATAAACATTAACCTCACAGCACCTTCAACTTTACACCAACAACTTGCCCATTTAAAGAACCTCTCCTCTTCCCTTCCTTCACCTCAGTTGTTACAATTTCCCTCATTCAGATTCCTATTGTTATCTTTTGCTCCACAGCCCTCTTGCTCCTTTCCCTCATCTATCTTACTGACGGTGTGCTCACCAGAGGATGCTAAAACAGATAAATATGAAGTTTTGGGACAAAAATTCCTGCCATGTGTTCCAAAGATCCCTAGGATAATGGGCTGTAACACAACACAAGCTTCCCCCACTCTGACTTGCTCCAGAAGAGAGCACATGCAGAAGTAAACCTAAAAAAAGAAAGAGAAAGCAGAAGCACCAAGAGGCATTGCCAGGGAGGAAAATCTCAGACTGCAGAATGGATCTGGAAGCGCAATCTCACCAGATGGAATAAAGAAAGTACAGAATCATATTTTTACCATTCTTAATTGAACAAGGGCTCCAGATCAGAAACAATTGACAAATTGTGTGAACAATACTGTAAATGGGAGTTTCTTCTCTTTAGGTCAAGGTAGGATGGAAGGAATGCTGTGCAACTTGTACCTACCGAGATCTTTGTGAAAACGTACAGGAGCAGAGACAGGATCGACAGGTAGATCTGAATCCGTTTCCCACCAAAACGCTTCCTCAGATACTCTGGCATTGTCACCACCTGCAGGGGGGTAGGAAAGGTAAGGTTTCAGATAATGGGGAACAGATATAAAGCAAATCAGAGGAAGGCTTTTGCTACTCAGATATCATGAGAGTAGAGTGCGAAGGGAGGGGAGCTGCAATCGCAGTCACAAGGATCAGCAGCTCCAAGAACCAAAGGAGAACAAGGAGAGAGTACCAAGCAGTTCTCAGCACGGGTCTCAGAACACAGAATCCTCACTTTGCAAACACAGCACAGTTCTAGCTCGGATCTCGTGACTTGCATTGGCCTTGCAACATTCAAGACCTGATCCACACTCAGAGCAGCAAAGCAAAGGGTCATGTACTGTTTGGACTTACCCCGGCTTTGACGTAGATGGGTACAAACAGCCATCCCAGAATAACCACAAGTACCAGCGCCTGCAGCCAAGACAAGAGCAGCTGAATTAGCCTCTTTTCTCCAGACAGGACTCCCAAAAAGCATTTCTCGGACCCAGCAGCAGCTGGAGACCATTGTACCCACAGAAACCTGGGTATGTGGGGCGGGGCAAGCAGGAACTGCCCTGTTTACAGCTGAAAATTTGGAAATGAAGTTTTGGCCAGAAAAATTGTCAGGCATTCTACAGCCTGGATTTTGTGCCAGGTGTGCCAGAGAAGCATACAGAATAATAAGACTCTTCTAGCAAAACAGCTGGTTTCTGCTCAGAGGATTGCTGTCTGGTGTCACAGCACCAGCCTCCTCAGTGCAGTCAAGAGCGTTATTTCCACCAAAGTTTGTTCTATTTTCTTTTTTTATTTGGTACAAAAAGAAAGGGAATCGAGTTTGTGACAGTACCCGTGTAATCAGAGAAAGATGACAGACTAACAGGGTTCATTTTAGCCTTTATCCTTCTCCTTAAATATTTATATCGTATTAGAACTTGACTACTGGCAGGAACCATGTACTTGCTAAGGCAAAAAGCCAGACCCCTCGGGATCGACTGCTTCCTTCACTGTGCAGAGTTAATACAAGGAAAGTATCGACCTATGTATGCTCATTAAGTCCTTTGTGTCATCGTATAATCCCTTCCATGAAGGTGGATTAAACACAACAAGGTCATTACCATCCACACCCACAGAGCCTGAGAACACAAGGAAATGGACTGAATCAGCTCAGGAGAATCTCCCTGCTGTTGCAGTTAACACCAGCCTGGTACCCCACAGAGTTAATTTAAAGTCCGCGCGGACATCTCTATCCCATAAGCAAAACATCCATAATTAAAGGAAGGAGAGAGTAAAGAGGAAAGGATTTTTGGGATGCAGGTGGTTGTGAATGATGCCCAAAACTTCTTACAGCCTGTGAAGAAATCAAAGCACCTTTAACAATCCCTGCATAGCAAAATGCTCTAAAAGATACTACGGATTACAAACCTGATAAAAACTTCCCAACATCCTGCAGTCTGGAAGTGCACTTCATAAGTACTTTTAAAGTAACCAAAAGATATGTACAGAGAAGAGAATTAATTAATTTACTGGATTCAAGTGCTTTCTATAAACCCTCATTCACAGAAAAGGGTCATCCTCTGCCAGTGGCTTGGACAAGGACCAAGGAGGACAAGCAAAATAGTAGATTATATTGGCGTTTGCTGCTCTGTACAGAAAACAACTGTTGCCAAGCACAAACTTCAGCAGTCCTGGGTTATCAGGCAATGTTATTTTGATTAACCTCTGGAGATGATCCTGATGTCAGAAATATGTTCACCGAAATGCAGGCCACTTACATTCCATTCGTATCCTCCAATGGCAATTCCTCCTGCTGCTGCTGTTCCTGCTATTCCCACGAAATGTCCACTGCCAATGTTACTGGCAAACAGAGAAGCACCAATCTGGAAACAGAAAGATCAATATTTGGCTCTTAGTTCCTGCTCTTGGTAACTTTAGAAAGCCACGTTCACTTGGCATTTGGAACTCGCATGTGTCTCCATCAGATGTTGACAATGGTAATGACTGAAACCAACTTCACTGAGAACTTTCAAGAGTCCTTTCTTCTGTTCCTCCCCCAGCCCTGAGACTCGAGCCACCACCTACAACCAGGAGAAATAATAGGATGTTGCATAGAAGATCTTCTTCCAGCTAAGCAGTTTATTACACCTCTAGAGATTTAAAAATGTTTGCAAAACTTGACTGCCATTGGGATGACATCCGAACAATGAGGGAAGAAGGCTGTGATCTGCCTTGCTCAAGGAGGGAACACTTGTCAAACTGGCACTCCCTGTATCACACTCCACAGCCTGTGGAGCTCAGTGTGTCGCTGGGCTTTGGGCTTGGGTCACCTTCAGTAAAACATTCAATTACTGAATCAAACCCTGAAAGCTGCACAGCAGGAATGTCTGCTGAGAAAGAGTTTCTGGGAGACACAGACAAGAGCAAATCAAGGAGTTAGAGTTAGGAAGTAATGGATCTCTGACAGAGATGGATCTGTGAGACCCCCAAATGTCGCACTGATCATCCACGTAGAATGATGGGGAGAACAAAGGAACTGATGAGCAGGGAGAAAATAAAAGAAAATGAAAGGTTTATGTTGGGTTACAGCCAGGTGGGAGCCGCTCACAAAACAGACTGTGCCAGGAGGTCTGTTTATTCATCAGACAGCTCAGACAATGGAAAGGATGGAGAGAAAAGGCATGAGCTTCACCTCCTCCAAAGGAAACCACCAATGGCAGCAGAAATGCCTAATGACAATTTACAAGGTCGGACATTGTAGGATGCAGGGTGGGAACTCAAGCATGAAAAAGAGATTGGACCGGGTATCGTGACACATGAAGACACGAAGGCTGGAGTGGCTCCAAGAGGAAGAGAGGTGAGCAACATTTTTTTATTCATTTCTGGTTTTTCTTTAAGTCCTCTGAAAGCTACAAAGGAAAAAAAAAGGAAAAGGGTTAAAAAGAAAAGCCCATAGAAATTAGGGAAAAGAACCTCTGCTGGCCTACTTCTGCTGCTCGTGATTGAGGTGGAGCTCTCATGCTGGGAGACCCCAAGGTGCTTTACAACAGTTCTTTAGACACCTGGAGGCAAGACCTGCGCCCAGCACTCCTGGCGCGGTTCCCAAGCACAGGCAGCTGGAGCACATTCAGAGTCACCTCACAAAAGGGAGAAATAGTCCTTGTCTGCAATTCACTTGGAGATTTTTGAGATCCTAAAATGTATGTGAAGGGAATCATCACACATTCCCAGGCCACAGTCACTGCAGTGGGTTCTTCAAGAAGCAGTAAAAATCGAGTCAGTCCTTCTGAGAGCCCAGGGACGACTGCCTGCGATTTCGGAGGATAAAAGGGATTTCATTATAGAAATCCACCTCCAGAGTTCAGATTTATTCTGTAGGGCTATGCCATAGCCAGAAATAGCAACTCTGCTCTTCCGCTCACAATCCTGACCTTTAATCACAAAATAGATTTGCCTCCACCATTTTTTATATGCAACATAAAAATAAAATTCTGGCTTTTCTTTTCCAAGCTCCCTCCTTTCTTCAGTGTGATCTCAATTTCTTCCACTCTCTTTTGCAGACAAACTACTCTGCTGTGACAGAAAATGTATGTCTCTAAGTTCACTCACATATCTAGAAGTCGGTTGTGCCCTACAGAATGGGAACCAGTTTATCCTATGACAGATATCCCCGCAGGAATGACAAGTGTTGCAATAAGCAAATAAGCCAGGGAGATCACCAGTAATAAAAAAAAACTTTTCTTCTAACTTCTTTGTGCCAGCACAGTGCTTTCCCAGCAATGATCGTGAAGAAGCAAAGACCTTTTATACCTGGCATTAGCACCCTTGTCCACTGCTTTGCCTGGTGATGAATAATTAAACTTAAATCTAGGTTACTAGAAATGCAATCACCAGAAAAGATTAACCACATTAATCTCTGATTTGAGTTAATGTGCTCCCTCTCTTGCTTCAAAAGCTTTCAATGCACTGCACGCAGAGCCGAGTGACAAAGGCAGCTAACGAGGAACTTTAGGAGGGGACGGCGGGGGTAAGCTTGGGTTGAGCACAGAGACCCCGGGACTGCTGCAGCGGTCCCTGCAGTGCTGCGGTCCCAACTCTACCCAGGCTGCAATTGCATTGTAAGAAAAACCCAAACTCAAACCAAAACAATGCAAAATCACCAACATATTTAGGGCCAGCACAAGGACAACACAATGTGTGTGCAGATACCACCTTCACTTCCTAAATGTTCATCTCTGAATCAGGGAGCACCCACAGCAGCAGCACTGTAAGACCAACACGTGCTGATAATTTTCTATTGTTCTGTACACATGGAAAGGTCAAACACAGCTTCATAGCTGGGAAAATGCCTTCTACCCATCAAACTGCAGCATGGTTAAAGCAAGAGGAGCGCTCACCAAATACGTGAGCTCACCAAATCAGTGCTGCTGATGCTGGAGGGGAAGGAGAAACGTCTGCTCTGCCGCAGCAGTGCTGTAAGGATGAGAGGAGGAGGCAGATGGGCTCTGGCCGGAGAAGTCTTGCTGATGACCTCACAGCTGTTGTATTTTTGTACTGAAAAGGCTGATTTCTGTAATGCTTGATTTGTAATTGGTAGATGTGGACCCATTGCAGGACCTAAAGGGTGCTGGGCCAACACTGGACAATGGCCGAGGGAAGCAAGTGTTAACTGTCCCCAGTGAATGTGCCCAAGAATTGATTTTAGATTGGATCCAAGAGGAAAAGTAAAGAAAGTTGATTGAAAGGAACAAAAGCTGTTAAGAGGGAAAGAGAGGGCAAGACACTGAACTAACCTGAGGCCGATGTGGAACATTAACTCTCTTAAAGTCTTTTAAGAGGTCAGGTTTTAACAAGAGTGCTCTGTTCAGGAAAAGTAACACCATGCCGCAGGCAGATGATGATCACCAGGTTTTTTCCATGTTATTTATTAACCATTTCACCTTGCTCCTTTCATTAACTGGACGTGCTGGCACCCTGGTGCTTGCTGTTCCAAACCCCATACAGTGTGCTCTGCAAATCAGTGACCACTGTCAGACTGCACAGGCTGCCGCTCTGCTCCCTCCCAGGGCCTGCTAACACATATCCTATGCCCAGTGCCCACTTCCCTGTTGAAAGCATTAGCTCGGCCCCAAACTCTCCCCCGACCCCAAGCACACCTTGCCTGGGGCCTTCACCCCTTCACAGGGAGCAGCAGAGCCTCCCCACATCAGCATGATGTGAGCCTTGTCCTGAATAATTGCTTCTGCCCAGGGTTCCCTGCAGAAGCTGCTTCTCAGACCCCTCTTCCCTGGACAAGTTTCTCATTCCCTTGTTTGAGAATTATTTGACGCTGTTAATGCTTTTTTTTTTAACTCACAACTCCTCCCTGCAACAGTTGCCTTTCCCTGATGGAAGAACATCATTTTTTCTACCTGAGTTTTTTGGGATCAGCCTTAGTCACTTTGGAAGAAACAGCACCCTGCTCACAATGAAGCATTGCTGCCGCCCTTTTGAGGCTCTGAGACCCAAAGAAAGAAGTGTGGCTTTTCACTCTGCTTCCTGAACCACTCTGTGAATTCTGTGTATTGCATTATTGCCAAACAAAACTACACTTACACACTTCCCAGTCCACTGAGAGGGAGAGATGGATGTACAGCACATCAAATGAGTCTCTGCCTTCCGACAAGCCTGATATCTGTTGGGATGGTGCAGGCACAGGCAGCCTGATCTGATACCTTTCCACCTTTGTCTGCTGAGACAGAAACACCACCACCCACTGGCTGGGAAATTCTGCTGAATCCTGTCAGGAGGACTCCTGTTTTACTGCACTTTTCCTGTTCTCCCAGGGCTTTGCTTTCATTATTTTGTTATTTTCTTTACTCTGAAAACTACTGATTTCACACATTTTTTTGCATGGAACTTGGCCAAATGAGTTAATTTCTTATTCCACTTAACCAAAGAAAAGGAAGCATAAGTCTCATTCATACCAGAGCTGTTTTTCCTGCCCTTCACAGCCTTGGCAGATTCAACTCTGAGAATATGTGAAACTTAGCTGGATGCAGAGATCAGAGAGATCGTGCCAGTGCTCAGGGCTGATGGCTGTGAAGATAAACCCTGCAGAACTGAAGCAAAGATCTGTTGTTTTTTTTTCCTTAATTCTCCCCCATCTCACAAAAGTCAGCACACGGGTGACAACAAAGGAGCAGAGTTACATTTCTGTCTGGTGTGCAGTGTGTCCCTGGCTCGGCACACCTCCCATCACTCCTCCATGACCCCTCTGACCAGAGCTGGGCTGCAGATGCCCAGAAGATACTCTTTTATCCCAGTAGCATTTCTGCCTCAGAAACTGAGCTGTGGAAGGTAACCCCTAATTTTGTGCAGACAGCTCTGTCTGCGACACTACAAAACCTGAAGGACAAACCTTAAAGCAGGAAAGTTTCAAAGCTGAAGTTGTTTTTTGCAATTGTGCATGAGACCCTGTTAATCCCGTGGGAGTGGTTCCTACCAAAGCCAACTGCTCGCCAGGAAGACAGACTGCGTTTCCAACAATAGTGGAAAGTTTTTAGTTGAACCCAACTCCTTCATCTGACAAAAGATGCACAAGAGCAGTGATTTGAGTGAACTGAAACACAAGGGACCTGTTGCCTCAGTGGAACAGCCCAAAAAGACCAACTGTGGGCTTGGTTCTGCAAAATGCTAAGCAAACGGCATGGGTTCAGCTGGAGCCAACAACCAGAGCCAAAGCTGGACAGGTTTGACCCAGGATAATTGTCTTTCTCCTATCTTATCCATTGAGAAATTGAATGACAATCAGACAGTGACTGACAAACACATAAAATCCATATCAAAAGCGGGACCAGCCTCTGGCCCTTAATAGCCAGAGCTCTCCATGTCCACTAAACCATAGCTGTTCTATTGCGTAACTGAACAGAATGCCTTTCCCAGGCTTGTTCCCAAGAGATCCTGATGCACTGCTAAGCAGCCTCTTTCCCCAAGAGGACATTTACGGGTGCAGAACATAGCACAGCCACTGAAAAACACCATCAGTCATAAACTCAAAATATTTAAAACTTTTAAAGTGGGCTGCAAGACAAAGCACTGGATTTCTCTACAGTGGTGTTACCGATGTATCAAGGCTCAAACATGTAATGAAGACAGCTCAGAGCTCAGCATGGACAACTTCCCCAGCCCTTTCAGGTGGCTTTTGTTGTGCAGTTTGCCCGTGGCTAGAGAAGGAGTTTGAAGCGCATCTATACAACATTATCAGCCCAGTCTCAGGAGAATTGTAGAGATACTTAATATTTAAGGACAGACATAGTCATGCCCAGTGCAGACGCACGGACGTGTTCTGCACAGCACTCACCGGCCACCACACCATGCTTCGGCCAGCCAGGAAGAACCCTCCTACTGTCCCTCGGTTGGTCGAGTACATGGCCTGGAAAAGAAAGAAAGAAAAAAAAGCAAGACTGAATCATATGTTAAGTGTAACAGGCAAGACATACACAGACTAAGATCAAAGAGATAGCATGGAGGGATAAAATACACAGGGAGGGTAAAGTGGAAGAAATAAAGAGAGTGGCTAAAAAGAGCACACTTATGATGAAGAAAATAATAGGACTGAGCAATGATTCTTGCATCTAGGGCTCCATTGACCATTCAAGCTTCATTGCATGACCTTTCATTACCGGGCAAAACATTAAAGTAGCATTAGACTTAAACCAAAACCTGATCGAACACTCCATCAGGGTGCAGTGCCTTTGGTGTCAGACACCAAATAAGACAATACACTGCAAGTTCATGAACAGAGTGTGCAGCTTTCTTACTCAGCACTGCCCGGCCCCAGCAGATATCTGCACAAATCTGTTCTCCTGTTGTGATATCAGCATTTTACCCACTTCTCTATGGAGTTAAAAAAAAAAAGAAGCCAATTAAAATCTGCTCGCCACACACTCATTTTGTGTTTGTAAAGGGATAAGAGGCTTTAGAGGGAAGCTTCCTCCAATTTTTGTTAATGACCCTGATCCAAATATTGGATTCTCATTGTCTCCTCTGATGGACTTTGAACAGGCAAATAAAAAAATAAGACTGGGGAAAATTAGCCAGACCTTTCTTCCCATGCAGAAGAAAGGAAGTAAATACAACCAGGTCGCATTTAACTACACACAGCAACTGAGTGTTTGCCCAATAAAGGGGACATCGTTGCTGCAAAGAAACAGTTCCAGGAATCCCTCTGCACACACCTGCCTGACGGCCCCAGATCAGCACGACTTTGTCACAGCCCGTTCATACAACGCTCGACGGCAGCAGCAGCAACCAGACCCGTGGCAAGGACCCAGCAGGTGGTCCGGGTGTACAGGGGCTGTGGGTTTTTCACAAGGTTTTTTGAATCTGCTACTGTGACAAAGAGGTGAAGAGAAACTTGTGTCCATTTCATGTCCACCCCACACTTCTGGTGCCCTCCAGAACGTTGCCGCACCCCTAGAGAGGGAGGAGTGTTCACTGCTGACTGCTCCGCGCTGCGCAGAGACCCCTGGGGCACTCCTGGAAGCTCAGGATTGCCGAGGGGCGATGCCTGCTCCCCGTGGCTAATGGGCCGGGTGTGAGTGAGCAGAGAACGCGCCCCGAGGAAACCCAAACCCAGTGACATTCCAGAGTTGACAGCTCTGCAGCTCGCATCAGCGGCCTCATCTTCAAACACTGCGGCTGCACCAAGGGCCACTACTTGTCTTTCTCCCCTGGCTGACAAAGCACTGGGCTTGGTTTTCCAATCAGGACCACGTTTTCCCTTGCAGTCCTTGACCGGGGCGAGAGCAGCGCTCTGCTCAGACCACAACCAGCAGGTCACGGCCATCGTGTGCTGCCCTTGCAGCTGCTCCTTTCTGACCATTTGCCTTGCACCGCTCGCTGCAGTCAGCGTCCCGTTAGCAAAACGAGCCACAGAAACACTGCCCTCAAACGGCAATGACAGCCTTGACCCACCTCACTGCTTTGCCAGAGCCACTCGCGGCCCCGGGCTGTCACACAGCAGCAGTTTCACTGCTCCACCTCCACTGCCCTCCCCACACATGGGTTTCACCTCCACTCCTGCCCCTGCAGCTCCCTCTTCTCGCTGTTTCCCATGGCATCACAACACACCACGAGCTCTTGCTGCAGCCCCGCATGCTGAAGCCCAGCTGTTCATCACTGCCTCGACTTCGAGCAGGGACCCCAGCTGGCCCCATCTTCTCAGCTCCCTCCCCACACACCTCATGACTCCACCTTCCCCACTACTTCCATTCACACCTAAATGGACGCTGCCCTGGGTCTCCAGCCTCTCTCCAGTGAATACCCACATTTTCCCCACCATGCAGTCGTGAACCATCTTAGTTACACACCAAAACCTTTATACAATTATACATCTTCATTTGCTGAGCCAGCACCCTATAAACTACCTCCTCATTAAGTAAAAATACAATCAAATCAAATCCAAACCTACCCATAGTCCCACTGCCAGGACTACCAAAAAATAGAGAACAATAACAGATATGTCCGCAGCATTGTTGATCCTTATGTTGGATTCCATCCTGGCTGCTTCTCCGGATCTCTTCTTCTTTCTCTCTTTATAAGCTCCTTGCAGAGTTCAGGTTAATGATAAACTGCTGTCATCCCCTGCCTTTTATATAATAAATAACTTCAGATTCACTTGTCTCCCATGGGACACAAGCCAAAGCTGCTGCCTTGCCTCAGCCAACAATGCCTTCCCCAGTCCTGCTCCTCTGCTACAGGTGCTGGCAGTTTGAGAGTTCAGACCTGGCAAAGGTGCTCGGGGTTTTAACATCCATGAGCAGCTGTCTGAGAAGGAATGAGCACTGAAAGGAGTGGCTTGGCTGCAATAAACCCGCATATTTACCTCCCTGTGTGTGAATAGGCTTGTTTTTTTTTCAAGTGGTTGTACCTGTAAATCTAGTCATGGAAGATGTAGTTCTTTTAGATGATGATGGCAAACAATTATCTGTGAGGAGGAGTGACCTGACACCTGGGGAAATCCCAGGGGTCCAGGAGCTGGGACACGCTCTGTGTCATCTCTCAAACCAGCAGCATTACTCAACAGGGAAACAGCCCTGTGTTTCTGGGAGGCAGGCAGCCTGCAGCTGCTTACACCTCTCACATGGACATGGGTGACCCACGAGACTCGGACCCAGGAGCTTACTGTGCTGAATTTCAGGGTGTTTGGGCCATGGTGTTGGTTCTTTCTATGGTACCTAATCTGCTTCACATTTAAATAAGTAAGTTCAAAGTTCATCAGAGCTTGGATCTGCTCACCCTTTATTTGCTCCTCTGACTTCAGAATCAAGCTAAGAGAAATAACTGGTCACAAAGATACGGAACACACTGGTTGCTGACAGATCTTCACAGCCCTTATTAAGGCAGCTTCCCCAAACAATGCCTGCGATCCTCTGTTTGTGCTGGAAAAGGTCAGAAAAGTCTAGGATATTCAGAACAAGATACACAGGTGCCAGGCACATTTCTGGGCTCTGAGGACCCCTGGAAGTCCTATTCTCTGCTTATACCAGATAATCATCATTCATTTACAGCTGACTGGGCTGCCTTTGGGGCACAAAATGTTACCCTGCGGTTACCCTGAGCAGAACATGCAGTACAGCACAGCGAGAGCGCAGCGGCTTTGGCTGATCTCACAGGGGTTATTTCCTTGGGAGCTCAAATTGAGGTCTGGCACTCTTCACCAGCAACAAATCTTCTCAGGTAAACTACCTCTTGGTAATTTTGCTTAATAAAAAGCATCTAAGTCTAAGAAGTGTAATAAAGTGTGATTACCTAACAGAATAAAATAGGAATCTCACTACTGTTTGAGCACCTGTACTCTTATAAAACCATCCTGTCCTCTGATAGCTCAGGCGTCTTTCCCCAGACACATTCTTCAGTTTGTCCTACAGGACTGCAAAGTGTTAGCTTTAAATCCAACAGAGAAAAAATTAACTCTGGAAGCTGCTGAGCATCCAAAATTCCCATTAGCAGCAACATTCCCTGCTGTGTATTTCAGAGGATAATAGAAGACTTGTTTACTAACCTTAATTATCAGGCAACCGTTTGCCTAAGATAGGCTGTAGATGGCACTTCTTTACAGACAGACACGGGTTCCTGTCAGTCCTTGCAACTAACAAGAAGTTCGGGTTTCATCAGTTCCATTTCTGTGTCCGTCTGCACAGGTAAATCAAAAAAAAATCAGAAAGGAACTTCTCTACTATAATGTATCTCGTATTCTAATCAGGCCACTGCAAAACACAGCTAAGAGGCTCAGAAACACCACAGCCTCCTGTCCACAGGTCCTGTGTGACCACATCCAGAAGAATCCAAGTTTTGAAATAGCAACAGAGAATCAGCATCTACAAAATAATGATCATGTGATTCCTATCTTTATGAAGAGTGGAAACAAACTTAAATCTGTTTTTTGTGTGAAGGTCACAAACTCAACCCAAACATTCTCCACTGAACTGTCAAACAGAGGAGGCAGCTTTTTCAGGGCTCTCAATCGTAACATCACATCTCCACATCTGCAGCCCAAAGAGAAACCTGGAAGCATTATACTCAGCAGATTGTGGTGTATTAAATGGATCACTTCATTAATTGAATGTACATAAATGGCCTTAGAAAGGTCAGACAACCTTCCTGATTTGAAAAAGGCTGAACGTACCTTTGTATTAAAGCTTTTGAAGATAAGCATGAGTAAACCTCCTGCTGTGAAGAGGGAACTGCGCATCAGGAGACAATAATAACCTCTTTTTCTCACACTCAGCTAGCAATGTGCTTCAGTGGGTGCTCAGGTCAATCTGAAGTGTCCAGTCAAGCAGATAAAGGGCTCCAATACTAGAGAAAAAGACAAATAATTTGATACATGAAGGAAATTTCTCTACTCTTTCATGCGAGTCAGGCCAACTCAGTGAAGTAAGAGAGATTTTAATGGGACAAAAAAAAACCAAAGTAGCACAACACAGTGACTGTGATCCCTGTCTGGAGCAACTGCTCTCCTCTGAATCAGGCTTGGTGACACTCAGCTTATCATCAGTATGTCTGTCCATACCTGAATAGACAAAACAGACAAAGGACAAGAGCACAAACAGCTACAGAATCATGTGGCAACCTGTTCAGCCTCACACACCCAGTAACTGATGGAGAACAAGCAGAGTTATGCCATGGATTTGCATCCCGAGGGCTGACAGCGGCACCTCTGTCTCGCGGGGTGCAGGGCAGGCACAGCAGCTCTGCAGGAGCTGCAATTGCTCTGATGGTGTTAGAAAATTTGGGAATTCCAGCCCTTGCTGCCACTTAGCCTGTTCTCTTAAAAACTTGTGTGTGGGCCTTCCTTCTGAAGATGGCAAATGATAAACCAAACAGTGACCCAAACCATCTACAAAGAAAAAGATGCATTAGTATGCTAACAACCTCCTCTACCTTCTCTGACATTCCTCCAGATTTCTTTATAAAGCAAGCAGATTTCTCTTGAAGATGCTCTGCAGAAAAGCCAATTTTTACCCAGAATCTTCTGTATAATTAATAAAGGACAAAAGTAGACAACAATCGGCAGTTATTTTACTTGCAGAAGGCTGCCTACTGAGCCATCACTTCTCTCCCCTTGCTGGTTTCTTAGCCACGCAGTGTGAACTTGGTGAGAAAAGAGATCAGGTTTGCAAGTGGGCAAAAGGAAAACTCAAGGCTTTCAGCAGAGTTCTCTGAAGATGCCCTAACGACTGCGCTTGGCCGTTAGAGTACGACACTGGAGGATTGCTTAGCAGCTTTTTTGATGCCACAAGTCAATTTTCTTTTTGTGCAGGCTTGCCTACATGAGCAAAACTCAGCTTTAATTAGAAGAATTTATCACAGAAGGGTGACAGAACTGTTGGAAACTAAAAAGTGGAATCCCTAGAAGAGGAATTACTGAAAGAAAAAAGATCCAAACTCTGGCAGGTACGATGTAGATAGAAAGAATGCTTTCCTAGAAGGTTATCGGAAGGAAAGCAAGGTCATTCTATTCGTATTCGCTTAAAGGATCAAGTCAAGAAACATGAAAACCCCCAGGTATTTATAAACAGACAAAGATAACAATGACAAAGTGAATGCTGTTTCTAGACTAATTTTCTAATTAGCTTCTCTACGGAGGAGAAACGTCAGAGGACTTAAAACCAGGTTCATCTGCAGACAGACCAACAGAACTGAAGCCAATAAACACATTCAGCTCTTCAGTAACTGATTAAGTTATCTGTGTGCGATCACTGTATCTGCGCACTGCCAATGCCATAAAAACAGCAGTCCAAGGACTGTGTTCTTCCTGCGAGATAAGCTAAGGCAGCAAATAAAGTAACTTGAATGTATTTTTTGTTTATTAAAGTTTCCTTCCTTCTTATAATTCAGGAGATTAATAGAGGAGGATTAATGGCAAGAGAGAGGTTTGACATTTCCATCGGAACTATTGAAGTTGAATGGCAGAGTGAAAAATACACCCGAGCTCCCCTGCCAACAGTCACCACACGAATCATTGTAACCGTGTATTGGATCTCGAGGGTCTTGTACCTCCAACTGAACTGCCAGGACATGAAGGGAAGGAGCTAGAGCGAAGCAATACAACAGTTCCAAGGCAACCATGCCCTTCCACTCATAAGACCTATCCCTCAATTTCTAAGTTCTGTGAAAATCAGAATTTAAAAAACGTTAATTACGCTAATCCAGAATGGCCCAAGAGGCTCGTGGCTGAGCACAGCAAAGTTAAATAGCTCAGTAGCTACGAAAAAGTTATCGCTCACTCATATTCAGAGCTTTGTTATAGATTAGTGCCTCTCAATATATGCTTTTGCTAGCATATTCTTTTCATTCCAATCATAACTTTAATGACTGTACATATCTGGCTGAAGCCACATCCGTCACGAGTTCTACAGCCAGTTTGGTGGAGAACCCAATTCAGGCAGCTACATCCATTCTGTCTGAAATACTGCATGAAGCCTTCCGATACTGTGCTGTCAGCCCCAGCAAAGCTTTGTGATTACCAAACCTGAATCTCAATATAAAGGAATTTTATAATCTTATTTGCACTGCCAAAATAGATGTGAAGATTTATAAAATTAATTTAATAACAGACATGCATCATTTACATCTCCCACATGATCAGGGTGATGCAGGCTTTGGATATTTGGTCGAAAGCTGAACACTTCTGAAGGAATTTTAGTTGTGGACTGCACAGGTCAATAGCTTTAGGCGTTTGGGTCTCTGCCGTGTCAGCCTGTGCTGAACAAGTTCACTGTACCCATAACGTGTGTATTTCTGTGCAGGTTTCCCCGTGTACCCAACAACGGTGGGTGATGAGAAGATTACATAGTGTGGGTGTAGAGATTTCCGGGACTCTGACTGAGGCAGAAGCTGGTCATTTACCTTTTCAGATGACTGATGACACCAGCACATTAGAAAACCCCTGTTTGATCTTTACAGGTGCTGTGAAATTTGTTTCCTCACACCGTGATGTAAACACAAAGGACAAACTGATAATTAAAAGTGAGCATCTCTTTACAGTAAGGAAACTCTTCAAAACGCCTATAGCTCTTGCTAAAGCGAACCCGCTCTTCCCAGTTGACTCCACTGATTCCCCTGGGGCTGCTGATGTTTCAGACCTCACATTTAAACCTGTGCTGAGAGCACTTTTCACGTGAAACAGTGCTTAAAGCGGACAGCAGTCAAGAAGGCATTAGCATTCCCAATGTTATCAACATTTGCCTCCTGCTTTGTTAAAGGGAGTGCAGGGGCCAATCACCACCTGAGAATGCACTGCTGGGCACAAGAAGGAAAATATTCAGGAATACACTGGCTTCAAAAGCCTTATCTTTCCTGTTATCTGCCAGCTCGAAACCCCAGCGAGCCTGACTGACTGGATGAGCAGGTATTCCCCAAACTGCTACTGAGTGCAGAGAATACAGAGCAGGACAGCGAATCTCGGTTATGGATGTTCTCCATCAGAAAAAAATGTTCTTCAGGAAGAAAACCTCCTGGAGGTGCTCCGTGCATTCCTGAAACAGCCATCCCAGGAGCAGCATAACGTCACTACAAAAAAAATCACCATTATACCCTTCTTTCCTTCTCTTTGATGGTGTCAGGCTCTTCCTCCAAGATTTGATAAAAAAGTAACATTTCTACCAAAGCAGTCATTAGAGAAATATTTTCCGTTCATCCCATGCACTGCACAACCTGCAGCTGAAATCCAGGGTCACATTCAGTATTGTATCCCCAGTCACTCAGTTCAACTGAAGCACCAACACATCCACGTATAGGACAATTATGCCAATACGGAAAGGAGGGGAGAAAAACTCCTGGAATGCTTTTCCCTTCCCCTCCATCCCTTCCAAAATGTTGTCATCTTTGGGGGATTCAGCATCTCCAGTTTTCCTTGTTAAAGCCATTGAAGGACACTCCTAGCAATTCAGAGAGGGAAACCAGTCAGAGCCTAACGAAGAATGCTTTAGCAGCAAAACACATCAACGTCACCTGTTTGCCAAGAAATACTGCTGAAAGAACGAACTCCAGGGGGTTTCACTAGCTCCTGACAGCCCGTTTAATGGCCAGAAAGCTCAGACCCAGCATGATCTGTAGTGGATCCACAGAACAGGTCCTTACTAAACCCAGCTTACTCTGCAGCCACACTTTTTCTGTCACTCGTGTCTGTGACAATGATTTCTACGCTTTTCCCCCATGAGCTCACTACGCAAACGCAGTCCGTTAAATCCATACGTGGTGTGCTAGCAGAAATCAAGACCATTCAACAAAGCTTTTGATAGCCTAGGTCACACTAAAGATTGTTAATTGAGCTGGGTGGTAAATGGGCAAGGAAGGCGAGCGGCGATGACAAGTTCTCTACACGTGCTTACAGCCAAAGAAGGCAGCTCTCTTTAAATTACCCTTTACTTTCACAACACTTCAGGTGAGGAACTTCTGTGATTCAGAGGCAGTTGTGAAGTGTAGAACAGGATGTTTAAGAAGGGTGTGTAAAATTTGGAACATATCTTTCTGTTTATTAAGAAGTCTCATATCATCAGGACATCGCTTACTGGAAACTCTGGTGAGGACTGTAAGACTCACCCATGTAGGTCAGGTTGAGTATAAAGTCACCCTGGATTAAAATGTATTTCCACTGTCCTCCAAAGAGATCGCATCTGGGGGGTCTACAGAACACTGGAGCACAAGCTCACAACCTGCTCCGAGAGATCAGTCACAGAACAGCAAAAATCTCTTCTAACTTCCCAAATACCAGTGACCCCCTTTAAGGTCATGCAAAAGAAGGGTAAATGTTTAGGGAACATCATGCAAAGATCACAGATAGAATGAGAGACTTGAATTCCAGAACACTCTGAGCGTAGCCGAGAGGGACAATTAGAGTTTGAGTCTCCATTTGTGCTCACAGATAAAGTTTGGTCTGAATACTTTGGAGAGTAAGCACACCAAACATTTATAAAAAGAGATTTTGAAGACCACACAAATTAGGCCCTTTGGTTGTCAGGAGAAACAGCACGTGTGTGAATGAACAAGTATGCTTGCTGCAAAGCTACATTTGTAACTTGCTGGAATTTTTTCTGCACCTACAGTCATTTTTACACTACAGTGCCACTTGCAAACGTTCCAAGAGATTTTCTGTGTATCTGTAACAGGATTTTCTCCAAGAAAGCTGAGTCTCCAAAAGGGAAAACATTTAAAACGCTCTTTTTACATGTTCATTCATCAGAATGACCTCACTTAACTGGAACAGTACTTGAAAGATACCCTTCATCTCAGAGATTGCAAGGGGTAAAGAATACTAATGGTTGTACAATCAGAGGACACCAAACTGATTAAGAGTGGCCATTATTTTACTTAGGAGTCCAGAACAACTGGTACTAATGGGAAGGAGACCCACTTTACCATGTAAGACTTTTCATCATGATCAGATGCTTCAGTAGATCTGAACTCAGGCGCCTCAGACCATGGGCGGAACAGAGGTGACCTTTATGAGCAAAGAACTGTCAAACAAAAACCCATCAAGACACACTTGTTCAACATTTTGGAAACAGGAGGGGACAAGTGTCATTGTCAGAGGTGACAACAGTAAAGCTGACTCCTTACTCCTGCTAAAGATTGTGCCTCCCTAACAACGGGTGAAGAAATTTCCACAGGCCTCGTGTCACCTCCCAGGTCGTGATGGCAGGACTTGAGTCCCAACTGCCCAAAAGCAGAGCCATGGCAGTCCCAGGTTCCAAGGCAGTGGAAATAGCTGTGGCAGATTTGGCAAGGGAAAGTTTTGCCTGATAAACCTGTCTGCCTTCTACAGTAAAATAACTGGTTCTGTGGGCACGGAGTAGCAGGGTTTTGGCACTGTCTCCCACAGCACTATTGTGGCCAAACCAGCACGGTACGGATGGGATGAGCGAGCTTAAAAGGTGGCTGCACCATTGAGCTCAGAGGTCAATGGTTCAAAGTCTAACTAAAAGCTGGGTTCAAGTTATATCAGATTCAATACTACTTAATATCTCCATCAACAACCTGGACCTTGGCAACAGGACAGAACGAACCTTTGTTAAGTTCACAGCTGACAGCAAATGCAAGAGACCAATTCACATGCCAGACGTCAGGGCTGCATTCAGAGAGACCTCAACAAGCTACAGGAATGACCCAACAATAACCTTGTGGAACTCAGCACAGACAAACACAACTTCTGCCCCGGGACAGAATAAATCTGTGAGACAGGTGAGGGGACACTGGTGGAATGCAAACTCAACATGAGACAGCAATGGCACCATTCTTTGTGATGGTAAGGGCTCAGTGCATGCAGGGTTGCCCTGGCAAGAGCACAGCAGGCAGGCTGACAGCACAGAGCCCTGCTTTGTGCTTGTGAGGCAACACCTTCAATGCCGCAGCCACTCTGGGGCCTTTCAGCACTGAAGTGAAACTGGTAAACTGGAAAGTGAAGGGTCACTATAACAGCCACTGCCTGGAGAATATGGCATGAGGAGAGGCTGAGGGACTTGCTTTGATCAGCTACAAGACGAGAATTCAGTTGTCAAATACCTAAAGGGCAGCTACATGGAAGACAGAGCCACGCTTCTCAGAGGAACACGGTGAAAGGACATGAAGAAATGGGCACAAGTTGCAGCAGGAGAAATTGTGACTGGGTATGGAGGGGAATTCATTGTAAGTGGTTAAACCCTGAAACAGGCACCCAGAAAGACTGAGAAATCTCTGTTCTTGGAGGTTTTCAACACCTGACAGGACAATGCCCTGAGCAATGGGATCTAACTTTGCAGTGAGTCCTGTTCTCCATGTCCTCTGGAGGCCTGTTTCGAAATAAATGATGTCACCTGCAGATCTCTGACACTTCCCTGTTCATCAAAGGCCACTTTGCTACACAGGGCTTGGAAAGCTCCTTCTTTGGAAAGCTCTTCTCTGCATCCAGGGATGCTGTCATGGGCTCACACACCACAGTTTTGATGCACATGCTCATGCCACTAAACACATCAGTGGTGCCATATATTGATTTCCTGCTACTCACTGACTGTCAAATCCTTGAGGTTGCCACCACTCAAAGCCCCATAAAACCCTGGAGAAAGCAGAGTCTGCTTCAGTGCTGCTCCTTCATTGTGACTTATCTGAACAGAAACTGCATGTGAGCTCACTGAAACTGCACGAGGGCTGGGGGGGCAAAGTCTGGAAGCTCCTAATCACAATTTGTTCAGCTCTCACACAGACCTCTCTTGGGAGCTGCAGATATGGTGCCTGAATGAAGGCTGAGCAAAGTGGACACTGGACTTCACCAATTCATAGAATCATGGAATGGTTTGGGTTAGAAGGGACCTCGAAGTCCATCCAGTTCCAACCCCTGCCATGGGCAGGGACACCTCCCATTGGATCAGGGTGCTCAAAGCCCCATCCAGCCTGGCCCTGAACACCTCCAGGGATGGGGCAGCCACAGCTTCCCTGGGCAACCAATGGACTACAAAGGATTGATTTACACCAAACTGCTCCAAGGTGACTAAGGAGACAAATACCACTCACCCCACTCCAGTAAAACCAGAACTCTTTTTTCAGAGAGCAGCATTAATTCTCCTCCCCAACAGAGAAAGGATAGTCCAAAATCAGTGGAACAGCTGAGAACAAAGGGCCATGATGACTTTGACTTCCCTTTGATCCCAAAGCTGAACAAGGGTGACCACAGGGTATCACTGATAGGAGGAGCCAGCCTTGGCATCCTGGCTGTCTGTGGTCTCGGACAGCACTCAGGAGCGGCAACTGTTTATACCAGTCAAAAACTGAGCCAGATTCACTTCTCTGCTCTTTTTTTTTTGCTAGAAATGTTTCCTAGAAAGGAACCACAGTAGAGGTTTGGCACAGAGCACCTGTGTAGCTGCAGAGGGTCCTTCACAAGGTATCTCCAGGTTCGTTGCAGAATTAGTACAAAAAAAGAAATGAACCCAACATAATTATCAGAAAGAGAAGGACAAAGAGGAAAAAACAGCTTCTGGATTTTAAGAGCAAACTGAGATTGACCAAAACACAAAAATAAAATGCTGCCTATAAGCACATTTTGTGTTAAACTCAGTGTGAGTCAACTAATGATAGGGGAATGCATCTATTAAACCCAGAGACGTCAAATTAAAATTACTAAGATATTAAAACTTACACCAATAGAAAATACTTCACCATTCCCTTTCCCCACTCCTGATTTTTATTTTAATTTTCAAATAGACCTCTTGAAAAATGCAGGCCCGGCCTTTCTTTGTATGGCAAAGGCTTGTCTTTAGTGTGATTCACACTGTATGGTGACAGGAGCAGGACAAACAGGTGCTCAGTGGTTACCTGCACAAGGCAAGAAAACATACCCCATGCTGCCTTCTCATTGCTCTGGCCATGCTTGGAGCTCAGTCAATCGTGATCCCTCATTCACCTGTGCATTCTCCACTCCTGCCACTCCCATTAGCGAGCAGACGGTGAGGCTGTTCCGTGCAGCTTTCATGGCACTAATGGAGAAAGCAGAAGTTAATAGCTAATATTTTTCTTATGAATTACGCTTCTGGGGCTTAATGGCTCATGTTTCCTTGGCAACAAACACGTGCTTTTTAATAAGGTTGGCACATTGAGCTGGGTACAGGGCTGTGCCAGCGATCCCAGCTGACAGACTCAGAGAGGTGGATTAACCCTCTGAGAACATGAGGACCACTCTGGTGATTTGGCAGAAGAGCGAGAGCCTTTCCTTGTCTTTATTGAATCACTCAAACTGCAGACTCCCACATTGAACACCTGTGCAGTTCAGACTGCACAGGAGGCAGAGATCAGTCCTTACTCCAGCAAAGACTGTCCCCGCTTGTTTTACATCTGTATAATGCCATTAGCTTCCTGGTTATCCACTTAAACAGTCTTCAGAGAAAAAAGCAGGATGCTATTCTAGGAATTAAATCTGGCCAGTAAGGCTGCACTTTGGTTTATCCTGAGGAAATCTTGGAGAAAAGCAAGCTGCTCAGTTTGTTTCATATTCTTCTACAGAAAAACTTGCTACAGGAAAGACTTTTTCAGAACTTCAATGTGCTTCGTGAAACCTTCTGAAGATCACAAGAGGGTATCCCGCATCCACAGAAAACAAACCTGAAACTACAGAAACCATCCTGCAAAGTCAGACTCCCGAAGGATCTGAACAGGCACAACAATCTCCTAATGAACAAGGCTAGCAGAGATCATTAAAGTGCCACCCTTCGGTGTCTCTACCATTCCATTTCACAAGTAATATAAAAGCTCTGTGTACAAGTCTGAAAGGAAAAACATTATCTAGGAGTTTGTGAGAAAATGATGGTTATTGGTAACACTTTGAGCTATCCCACAGTGTCAGTTTGAGGCTGTTCCAGCCATTGGCATCAGTACTGAAAATAAGAGGGAAGAGAACTCTGCAGAGTTCAAGCAACTTCTGCATCGTGCAGCTTCACCAACAGCTTCAGACACAGCATAACAAGACCTGACCAACAAAGGTGAAAGTGGCGTATGGTTTCACAGCCAGGCTGTACAGATTCCTGTGCTACTGAGTCCACAGAGCCAGGGACAGAAGAGAGAAACAGAAGGGCGTTAATGATCTGCTGCGTGGTGACGTGAGAGCAAGGGTCATTTTACAGGTCGTGTCTCGAGAGCTTCTGAGGAAAGCAACCAGAGGGCATTTTCAGTGCTAGGAGGTGCTCCAAAACCTACAACATGAGGAGGGAAAAACACTGATGCCGTTCTGGAGACATCTATTCACCCAACACGGAGAGACTCAGAGAGGAGACCACAGCTCCTTTCCTTCCTCTCCACATCTCATAGCTTGGTTATTGATTTACGTGCCAAAAAGAGAAACTCGCCTCTTCCCATTGTCACGATTGCCGCTCGCCTGTTTGCCTTCTTTCTATAAAGCAATCGGAAACTCTAAAAGTAACAATTCCAAACATCATGGATAAAGAGTGCTCCATTGTTCCATCTGAACCAAGAAACATAGAGAAAGGATTGTTAAACACATGGAAACAAGATCTAATAGCTAGGGAGGAAAAAAGAAGGTGGAAGCAGCACCAAAATGTACAATGGAACAATCAGTATGAGAGACATCTCTACAAATCATACTGAACAAAACTGAAATTAATAAATCAGGTGTTCACTGAACCGCTACAGATGGCAGAGGGAAGACAAGACAACAGGAAAGCTGTTCAGATTGTGTAAACAGAGAACAATGTTTAATTTCTCTCCTTTGTTCAGCCACATCCCATGAGGCCAGACCTCTGTACTTGAGAGTCCCCAGCTGCTGCTGCCCCGAGCTGAGTAGAACCAAGCACTAAGAGGGTGAAAACAAATTGCCTCTGCTTGCTGCTTCACAAGCCCTAACAGAATGAGACCCCAGCCCAGCGTTGACACCGTACAAACAGAGCAGCACAACAGTGCAGAGAAGGCAACTTCCCTACAGCTCACGGACAGGCACGTCAGCCACAGCTCCGCCACTGAATGCGGCCATCGCTGCGTCACTGTGCACTGGAAAGGAATCAATATTCCCAGTTTAACAGCTGCCAACACGGAGCAGCTTCCTGCTTTGCCCTCTGCTCCATCAGTGACACCAAGGTAGAAAGTGTGAGGCCATTGCAGGTACCCAGCTGCAACCATCATTCTGCAGAAAGGGAAAAGTAAGCTGATTTGCATACAACTTCATTGCTCAAACCGATACCTACCCTCCCCACCTCCTGTGCACACACTTTCCTGCCTTCAAAATATCCAATGTTAGCTCCAAAGCTAAGTGGCATCACTCTCTGCTAAATTAGTATAAACATGTTTTTCAAGGGAAAACCAACCAGAAATATTCTCTGCCTGTTACTTCACCCAGTGAATAACGTGACATCAATTGCTGTGAACCTGGGAACAGACAAATGCAGTGCAAAAATCTTGCATTCGTGTTCTTCATCTGCTAGGAAATTCATTCTAAAATTTGATGCCAATTTACATCACAACTCCCCTGTGTTGACAATCCTAAAAGGTGAAGGACATAAGAAAACATCATTTCCCTGGGATATGGCACTGCCCAAAGTTACAGTGACATCACCTAAGAGGTAGGGGAGGCCACGTAAGTAGATTCCTAATGAAAATTAAAAGTTGTCAATTGTCCAAATACTGAATTATTAATAGCTCTCTAAGAAAACTGTTTGAAGCAGCAGGAGCACCTGTAGCTGTTAAGAGCTCCAGCAAGAGCTCCATCACAGTCCAAATGCAGTAGAAAGGACTTCAAGCCCCTGGTGGACAGGTGTGCACGTGCAGGTTACAGTCTGCTCCAGCTGCAGGTGGAATGTGAACCATAAAGATACGGACAGCCAAGGCGCTCTGAGGATGAAAGGACACACATCAGTGCTGGAATGTGCTCCTTCGTGGGCATTTGGAGAAAAGCACTTCTCCCACCTTTATCTGCACATGGAATATGAGGGACTGACCCGCCTTTTGGTTTTTAACTCTAAGAAAGTCCTTTTTATTAAATGACTCCCAATGGCAGCTTCAAGAGATTGCAAGGAAAACGATAAATGCCTATGTTTCTGCCTCTGGGCTCCACATCATTTCTGAAACTGCACATCCAGCTCCATTACAGCTGCTCAAAGGGAGCGGCGCTGGCTGCGAAGGTAAACAGGATTTACCTCTGCACACCAGGTATGAATGTGGGACACAGGCTGCAGCACTCCCTCACTCAATACCGAGCTGGTTACTTTCTGAAAGGCACAGAACAACCTCCCCAGGATCGCTTTAATCACAAATCACAAAGAATCCCCAAAGGAAGGTATCTGAGTTGTTCTTCCTTAGCAGCAGAACAACCACCAGGGCAAACCTCAAGTCTGCACTTTCTACCCTTCTCCTTACTTTAAAAAAACAAAGCCCTGAACCCCATTCCTGTGCTTTGGGTTTTGAACATCATTCCAGCCCCTGCTTTAAAGGAAAGAACACCTGGCAGGGTTACTGTGTAATTAAGTGAACACCCAAGCAGCACTGCACCTTATCAAGCGCAGGCATTTCAAGAAGCTTAACAGTAACATAAAATTCAGAAGCTGGTGTATTCTGTGGAGGCAGGTCCTGAAGGCCAGCATAGGGAGCATATCAGGCCTTCATGTGAGCAATTAAAGATCCTTATCTCAGCGTAAGAATCATCCCAAAGGGCACAGAACTGCAGAGATTGCAGGGGCAAGAGGCTATGACATTCTGTCCTTTTTACAAAGGCTTCTAAGCATTGTTTATTTATGCAAATACTGTAAATAACTTTAATAAATTTATTTAATTTTAAATATTAATAAATAAATATAGCTAAGTATGTTCTCTTCATATCGGATTATCATATATAAACATTTATATTGATTGTATAAACTCCTCTTAAATTATCCTTAGCCAGTAGACAGTCCTGCGAATAAACTGATAAATGTTATATATTTCATATCATTTGCTTTATGTATAAATTTACAATTTAGATGTAATATAAGCATGTTATATTTATGTGTAATGCCACTGTCCAAAGGTGCTCTGAAAGTACCACTTCTAACAGCACTGTCATAAGGACCACTAACATGTATCAAATCCTATTTATTCTCTGTAAACTTTATGGTTTGGGGCAGGGTTCTTTATTTGTACACTTTTCCTGCAAAACCTAGCAAGAGTAATAAATAACGAAAGGGCAGCACAACCAATCTGTGCCGTAGTGGGTTCACAGGCAGGAAGAAGCAGGATCCCCCCGTGCGGAGGGGAAGGCAGGCTGTGCTGTCAGCCGGGCTCCAGGCGTGCGTCTCTGAGAACATGAGTATTCCCGAGTGCTCTGGTCAGACAAGGTTCCTACTGGAAATGCGGTTTCCTGTCACCAGTGACAACATCGACCACTAGGGAGATGTTTGTAGACCCTGTAATTTATATTAGTGCAGCCTGAGATACTGCATTTCAGAATAAAACAGAGTACGTTGGTTTAAGACAGGCAATGACACATCTTTCAAATGTAAAGCCACAGAGTACATAAAAGCATTTCATGTTAGCAACTTACTATCATGAAGGAACCATTTTTGTTGTAATAATTCATAATTAATAGATCTTGGGGTTTTAATTAAGATGACTTTGGATCTCTGCATGTGTGCAGAGTGCATACAGTGAGAATGCAGCTCTCCAGCAGATGGAAGCATCAGCCAGCCAAAGCCGAGCTCCTGCAGCCCCCAGACTGCCTGTCCTGCAGCAGGGCCACACAAGGGATTTTGAGCACGCAGACAACATCCCTCGGGGCTGGCAATGGTGGAAAACACCTCTGTAGCCCTTCATCAGATCTGCTGTACTGCTCTATCACAGCTTACGATTGTGACTGAAGTATTTACAAACACCTGATGTTGGTGAAAGAGCAGAGGCAGGCGGCTGGAAGATGAATCAGGAACCTGACTGCAGAGTCCACGCAAAACCTAACACAAAAAGTAGGCTCCACTATCCTTTTCCCACACCTCCCTGAGAGGAAAATACCATCCAGCTGCTTGCTTTCCTTCTCATATTTTACCAACAGAAGTGATCCAAATCTAAATGTTTAAATATACTTGAATACAACAAACTCAAATTGCCAGGTACAGCGCTGAAATAAAGCAAACCAAGTTCAGAGGCTATTCTGTAGCTCAGTTAACAAACCTTTAATCGAGCCTTACTTCACTTGTCACACAGGACATTTCTTGGGACTGCTGGCATTATTAAAACCAGGCAGGTACATTTCAACGAGGATGAAATCGATACTGGGAAAGGCAGGGAAGAAGTGGAGAACAAGTTACAGGCACACCCAGTGCCTGGTGCCAATGAATCCAGCTCAGGCGTGGGACATTCAATGCTGCTCTACCCCTGACAGCTGGGACAATAACTGGGCTGGGGCGTTCCTCACGGAAACAAAAGGAACCCAACAGGAAAAATCAAACAGCAATGGAAGGTGAGAACCCATCACACACAGAACCCATGACAACGTAGCTTTTCCCATTCTATTGTGGCTTGATGTTTCTGATAGCACTCAACAGCACAAAGAGGGGAGCCGGCTCCCAGATGGAGCGCATCCTATCGGAAAAGGAAGCAGGGTCCTTGAAGCCAGGCACAGAACACAGAAATATTAAAATATCTCTTCTTTATTCCCATTAATGGGAACATTTCCTGGCACTGGTCAGATGACAAGCCCTTTTTTCCCAGTCACCTCAGCCAATTCAGTAACCATGGCAACTGTCTCCAGTGCAATGACATCATATGGTTTCCTAGGCAACCGTTCCCAGTGCAATGACATCACACAGTCACCATGGTGATGCTCCATGAGGCCAGGAAGAAAGTATTTTTAAGTGGGAAGATAGGTCAGGGAGGACAAAAGAGGAGTTGGGGAAGAGCAAGATAAAAGATAATGGAGGTAAGAAGATCAGCCTTGGGAGAAGGACGGATGCAAGGGAGAGAAACAGAGGGACAGCAGATAAGGACCGAGGGGAGACTGGAAAAAAGTGGAGAAAGGATAAAAGAGAAACTGTTAGAAATTTAAACTACCTCTTGCTTATAGATACACATCTCTCAACTCCATTATTGATTTTGAAGACACACGATGTGGGGCAGAGATGCTGAGCCACAGCACGCAGGGGCACAGGAGCCACGGCATGGCTCACACGCCAATTTAGTGGGGAGACTTTGATAGTCCATAAGAAATGGTCAGAAGCTTCCAGCCAGCAGGAAAACCCCACTCAACAGAATACACCAGGTGTTTTTTCTGTAACAAGGTTTGGTTTCTAAGACATTTCCATCCTCTCACTGACCTGAGCTTGCACGCTCTGTCCCAGCGATGCCAGTAACCACGTTACTGCTGAGCCTGTGCTGGGCTTGAGGAGATTCATCTGCCCTCTCCTTTCTGTTCTTTGAACTTGGAAGACAAGACAAGAACCTGGCCAACTGACAAATGAAAATGTGTTTTCCATCAATCGAAAGCTCCTTCAGTTCCTCACCAAGATGGAAGTAAAGAGTGTCTCTTCCTTGTTTTTAGTTTTCTAGATCCCCTTCCAATTCTATTATCCTTTCAAATGCTGGAATTTGCTGAAGATAAATACTCTTTCTGAATTCAATTTTCTGCTGTCTCAGCCAGCAGACAATGTTACTACCAGCTTTAGGTTAAGTGGCTATAAAACCCCTGGGAAAAATTTTCTTGGCAGTGAAAGGCTGGCACAGGGTTTTATCAGTGTGCACAACCTGGAGTAGAAGAGAGTGTAACAGAAAGCAGGGCCATCTGAGGGCAGCCTGCAGTCTAAAAGCTCAGGACAAGGCACCTGAGGAAGCTTCCAAGTTTATCACACTATTTTGTATCCAGCAAGGCATCTTCACAGATACTCTCTTAAGCAAAACCTTAATTTAGTTTAATTAGTGCAAGAATTGCCCTCTACCACTCATTTCAGAAGGACTTAATGTGGGCTCCGAGGAAGCAACTGTGACTGAAACATAGCAATTAAGCAATGGAATGTTGCAGCTGTGACCCTTTCTACCAGAAGTGACTCGTTTTTACAGTTGAAGCTAAGCTGAACCTCAGCTGCCCTGTTCAGACCCAATTTCAATAGGAAATTTAGAAATCTGTCTAATTTGAGCACTGCAGTGGATGGAGCTTTTGCTCCAGGCTATCCCATAAAGCCCAGTCTCAGACGTCAGTGGGAGCAGTGTCCATCTGTCCACACTTTGCCGCAGAAAGGAAGATGGTCGTTTCCTAGACAAAGGATTTCCTGTGACAATGGAACAGTTCTTTAATACCAGACCTTATTGCTGCAGATCTCTGTTGGTATTCAGACAGCAACAATGCATTTCACACATCAAACACTTTCAAACCTGCACAAAGACAGCATTAGGGTACGCGAGGTCTGGCTCCTGGCTGTGCGTCTCGAGGCAGCCTCACCGCAGCGAATCTCAACGGGGTTTCACCACAAAACTCTGCAGTCCCCGGGCTGCAAATGTTCCAGCTGCCTGATCATACACAACGAAGCAAGGACTGAGAGGGAGAGACATCTCCACAACAAGCAGCATTCGGAAGGATGTGGTGCCTGACAGAGAGCAACAGGAAAAGGGGAGGAGGAGAGAAAAGGGAGAAAAAACATCTCATGCTGCCAGTGAGCAGAAACACGAACACCAGAGAGACACAAAGCCCGCCCAGCGCCCCGAAGTGATTCCTCAGCCCTTGTGCTCCTCCTCCCTAAATCAAAGGCATTTCCAGGAAAGCCAGCTGTGCCCACGGCTGAGCCGGGCCCTGCCCACCAGTGACAACCTCCCGCAGGTACCAAATGGATTTCTTCAGGGGGAGCAGGAAGGAAGAAAATCTTGGCAGGGTCAGCACCAAATTAAGAAAAAAAGACTGTGAGAGAAGAAAACAAGTGGGAAATGGGGAGGGGATTGCTTTGGTTTGTGAGGTTTTCTCTGTCTGAGCATCTGCGAGACCAAAACCCCTACATTAACAAAGCCATGTTCCAGGCTGATTTCAAAAAGAGAGGAATTTTTAATAAGCAGTGGCAAAATCCAAGGTGAATTAATGCCCTTCAGTTTGGCTTCTGATAAATCCCATTAATGAGCAATGATACACACCAATATTAAGTCCAAAAAAAGGCAATGCTGAGAGTTGACTTAACAGAGAAGTGGGAAAACAGAGTAATGACTAATGGCCAAGTGAGAAAAATAAAGAGAAGCAAAGAAATTCGTTCTCTGTTTTAAATCATGTTCCCCTAAGCCATAAAGAATAATTCGTACAAATATCTAATTACTTCGTTACCACAGCAAGTGCTGGGCTTTACAATGGCACATCCAGGTGTTCTGCATTCATTAACAGTAAGACAAATTCTGCTCTGATTAATACACAACAATAAAGCTCACAGGTAAGAGAAAAAAAGTGTAAAATGCAGCATAGCAGTCTGGACACAGTAACACAGCGAAATGTGGCGATAAAACCTTCCCAAATCTGCCAAATGCTCATGCAGCTCAGCCCTAGAGAAGTGAGTATTTTCTTTAAAATAGATGTTGAAATAACAGAAAAGACGAACCCCAAAGTAAGACTTGTTTCTATTAAATAAGAAATAAATGGTAAGAGCAGAAAGGTATTTATCAGCAGGAATTAGAATAACTGTTCAACGAAATCTCCTGGGTGCTCTCGACTTTGTGTCAGCCCATCCGCCTGCTAATTAGCCCCAAGACATTCCTGTGATTGCAGAGGATGAATAATTCATCGTACCTTACCCGGAGACCTGGCACACAAGTGGTTTTTAATCGGTTCCCAGTCCCAGGATCCAGCATAGATGTCGTGGCAGCATTAACAACACCCCCAATGTATTTAGTACAAATGTTAAGCAATTGTTTCAAACATAACAAACTCTGGGCTACCAAGTGCAGCTACGGCTGGGCTTCACTAAGCTGAAATAATCGCTAATTCTGCCCACTCTTAGACTAGTCTAAGATGACACTTCATGCCACTGACATCGTGCCAGGTCCCTCAGCTGCTGAGTTTTTCTTTCCCAGTAAAACACCAATGGACAGTTTACTGCAAATTCCCAAATCCCTGCAACTCCTCTGAGGACAACACTTTGCACTCAAAGCTGAGAGCACAAACCATTTCCTGACAGAACCAACAACCAAACTCCAACTTCAGTCACAGTGCACTGCTTATGTTAGAGCTGGTACACAGAGAGAATCTTAACACAAGGGCTGCTTTAGAATAATCATTCCTTCCAATCACAGTGCCTGCTCTGCTGCATTACTCAGGAATAAACACCCTGCTAAACGTATCCAGAATTCCCAAGCATAGAGAATTTCTCTTAGCACAGGCCGACTGCGCTCACTGTCCAGGTTGGCACCACCATCTCTGTCAGTGACACCGTTGCTCCAGGAAAGACTCAGGTCCTAATGGAGCATGGCAAAACTCAAAGAAAAAAAACAACCACAAAGAAACACAGAAAAAGAGAAGTGCAGGGACAAAAAGGAATTTTCAGCTGTGGAAACCAGGAGGATGAATCAGCAGCAGCACCAAAGCATTCTCGTCTGCTAACGATGTTGGATCACAATGATACTGATGACAGCAAATGACTCAACTTCCCAATCCTTCCATACCATTTTACAGCCCGGAGAGGCTGAGTAGGAACTGTTTCAGAAGAAGAAAATAGCAGTCCTTAAAAAGCCTGAGTTGGCACAAATGAGCAAGAGGAGATGCTCCTGTCCTTTAAGGACACGCTGGCATCTTGGCGGGAGCACGCTGGTCCAGCACAGCGCCTGCCAACAAACCCTTGGAGAGAGCAGTGCCACCTCCTGCCAAAGGCATGCTTGGGCCTCCCGCTCCCTTCTCTGGAGCTGGGATGCAGAGACAGGATCGGAGCAGATTGCTCCAGGATGGCTCCGGCTGCCATGGAGACAAGAAGCCACCACAGATGGTCCCCAGCCGAGCTGGATCATCTCGGCATGGCACACGCACCTCCACAACACACACCACAGATTCACTTATCATCCCTGATGCTCTAAAGTCCTGACATCCCTGATCCTCACCCTCTCCTGGACTGTGTTTCATTGACGTAATGAGGACTGGACGGCAATAAAAATAGTCACCTCAGATTTGGGGGTTTCTGTGATTTATAACAAAGTAAACACGGGACAAATGTGTTTCTCACTGCAGAGAGAACATTCTTCATTTTCCTCAGCAGGGAAACTGGTTACTCAGTCACTGTGCTATTGTACCACAGACATCTCCCGTCCCTGCTCTCTGCCAGAGTCAGATGTGCTTTTGTGGTGCTGAGGACACAGCATCTTGGCAAAGGCTGTTCCTGCCAAACCCCTGCAATTCCTGCTTCCTTATAATACGTGCATTACGTCCTTGGGAAAGAAATCTGTGCTGCACTGTGATACCTCCCCTTTCAGCAGCCTCTGCTTCAGGAAACTCTGAATGAAGGCCATTCCTCAGATGTTCAAAAAAGGATGCAGCTCTCTGAACCCCACAGGTTTTATACACAACCACTGCCAGTGTCACCAGGCTCCCAGCACAAAGCCAGCGGGAGCCATAGGGACAGTGGTTTGAGCTGTGTCCTCCCTTCAGCATACTGTTAAACCAGAAAATTCTTCAGACTACTCAGCTACTCAGAGATCAAATCCTGAAGCAGAACTGATCGCTTTATCGAATAATGTCAAAATAGCTCACACTAACAGGTACGTAACCGCAGAGCAGTGATTGGTTAATGATTGCCTCCATAAGCCTGTACTCACTGCTGGCACACCCAACAGTGCTCTGTCAGCCCTCATGCACCCTTGGGTTTGCACACAAACACCTCTCCAAAAAAGATCACATTGGACATTTGCATATGCTTTCATGGAAACTTTTTTTTAATTTACCACACTCTCCTTAAGCTTTTTTGTCTTCCCTGCTTCCGTAACATTCTTACCTGAAACAGCTCTTTTCTGAAGGTGTTCCACAATATCCCAGTGCTTCATCTTTCTCTTTCACATGCAGGAGATAAACTTCCTTAAATTCTAAGGTCTCTTACTTTCTGCAGTTATTTCCAGCAGTATTTTACACCTCTATCATCTTCGTACCGCAGAGACATAAAAATCACATGAGGAGCCTGAATAACCATACTAACAGGTGATTTTATTGGCACAACAGCAACTGTTAACATCCACATGGAGGAACAGTTACCTGGGACTAGTTTGGGAAAGAAATGATGCCACCAGAGCACTCACTGGCTCGAGGGCAGGCAGAGGTAGCTGGGATCTGGCTTGCTTTATTTCTAACAGAAAGCTCTGTTTCTGACACGAATTTAAAATCTCCATGGCCTGGCTTCAGTGTTTGGAACACAGCTTCATTTGTCACAGAACTCAGGAAGAGCCAGAAATCAAACTTCCTGCATCTATGTGGAACTTGAAGTACTTGGGATTGTTCAGAACATGATCTAAGCACAGAATCATGAAATGGTTTGGGCTGGAAAGGACCTCGAAGTCCATCCAGTTCCAACCCCTCTGCCATGGGCAGGGACACCTCCCACTGGGTCAGGGGCCTACAAGCCCCATCCAACCTGGCCTTGAACACCTCCAGGGACAAAGCAGTCATGACTTCCCTGACCAACCTGGTTCACTTGAAAAAAGCGGCACTGCCAGATGAAAAGGGGCAAATAAGAGAAGTGACTTCCAGAATAGGCCCTGGCAGACAGTAGCAATTTATATTAAGCACACACTTCAGGAGGTCACGCTCCCCAGGATTACACAACAGCACATCAAGGATCTGTACCTCCATCTGTTTCTGACGTTGCATCACTCCCAATTGTTGCCAACCTGACTGATGTACTAACACCAGTTACCCAGCAGAACACAGAAATACACACAAATCTACCACTAAAAATTCTACCCCTCCAGATTCTCAAAAGCAACCAGTGCACTGCTTTTTAAAAGTATGAGATGTATTGTCACAGGTATTCAGACCATTACTATTTGCTGTACAAATCAAAGAACAGACACAGATAAATGGAAACATAGGAGAGCTGTGAAGCTGTCAGTGGCACCTGGAGACAGCACCAGTCAACAGCTGACTTTCCTGTAACAAACCCTTACAGCACTACGTACAGAACCAGTAGATGTACACAAACAGTACCTGCTGGGAGACAACTCCAAACCAACATCCGCCTGGGGACTCAACTTGGAACAGCTGGAACAGAGATTTGAGAACAAGCACTGCTTCTGTTTGAAGCAGGTCAGTATGAAATGAAGTCACTGGTACTTTCCTGTGTAGCTGTGATCTGGCAGTCAGCGCCTCACAGGTCACAGACAGAGGCCAGTACAGGTCTCCACATGGGTGTAACAGGAGATGTTCTTCACAGCTTCCCAGTTCCTGAGCAGAACTGCACTACAACTGCTCTACCAAGCATTACTAAATGCACCTGCTTTAACACAGGTGAGAGCAATCACCCTCTAAATGGTTGTGGGTTGTTTTGGGGGTGGGGGTTTGGTTTTCTTCTTTTCAGCATGCTTGTATATTTTTGTTTGGCTTAGCATGTGGGGCAACTTCTCACTGAACTTTTGCATAAATGTGTTTTAACGCATCAGTGACCAATCACCACACTGAACAGAAGACAGGACAGCTTACATAGAGAGAACGTCCCCGAAGCAGCACTTTATTTTATTCATTTAATTCCCAAACATTTAATTTAGAAGTCTGGCATCTCAGTAATCCATCTTAACATGGGCTAATATTGACATAGTGTTGTCAGAATACACAGACAACTAAACAGCCAAAGAGTTTACAAAAAATAAATTCATGGTTCTTCAAAACAACTGCAAAAGGTTACAAGTATCAAAACTCTTAGGTAGATGCACTGCATGAAAAGAAACTGTGCACATAAGTTAGAGGCAAAAAAATAAATTGCTACTGAAACCTCACATTTCAAACAGTTTATTGTAAACTGATGAACAGCGCTGTCATTTCACATCAGCTTAACTTTCCATTGACTGAAAAAAAATCTGGGTGGCTAATTGACTTTGCATGCACAAAATGTACTGCTCAACAGAACTGTCAGCTCATCTCAAATGAAAAAAAATTAACTGGAATCTAATTATCTTCAATCACTTTCCATTATTCTTTCCCATATTTTCCAATTAACAGGCAAACTAAAAATGCCTCGTGTACAATACGCCCTTCTGCACTGTTCAAGTGCAACTAAGATAAATAGGGCCAATAAACCAATTGATCCACTGATGCCCATGAAGACTCATCTGAAACTGCTTCTCGATGAAGTGGACAGCAGATCTGGACAGCTGTACGATACGATATGCTTAGCACTAGATATTTAGTGTGACTATGGCAAGGAAATATTGGTGACGATGGGGATGGTGAAGTGGATGAAAGAGGGATCAGAGGAAAGCTTTTTAATTATTGCCCTCTCCTGCTTCTTCATCTTGCTGGTCACTCGTCCAGAGAGTGAGGTTATCTCGAAGTAGCTGCATGATGAGAGTGGAGTCCTTGTAGGAATCCTCGTTTAGTGTGTCCAGCTCTGCTATGGCATCATCAAAGGCTTGTTTGGCTAAAAGGCAGGCCTGCTCAGGAGCATTCTGGATTTCATAGTAGAACACCGAGAAGTTGAGTGCCAACCCAAGCCTAATGGGGTGAGTGGGCTGCATGTGCTCTTTGCTGATTTCAAATGCCTCTTTGTAGGCAGCTTCTGATGCTTCCACAACACTGTTCTTCTTCTCACCAGCAGCAACTTCTGCCAGGTAGCGGTAGTAATCGCCTTTCATTTTCAGATAGAAGACCTTGCTCTCATACTGGAAGTCATTGCAGTTCTTGATCAAGTATTTATCTAGGAGAGCCAAAACATCGTTGCAGACTGTTTCGAGCTCCTTTTCTATCTTCTCCCTATAGGCTTTAACCTTCTCCAGCTTCTTCTCGTTCCCATCTGCCATAGTCTTCTGCTCTATGCTGCTGATGACACGCCAGGAGGACCTTCTAGCTCCGACTACATTCTTGTAGGCCACAGACAGGAGGTTTCTATCCTCATTTGAGAGAGGCTCATTCAGCTCAGTTACCTGAAAATACAAACAAAGATCAAATTTAAAGGGTTTGTCTTAGAGAAAAGCATGCAAGCCTTCAACACTTCCATCACGAAGCACAAGCTTCAAAACTCCTTCTATATGCCCAAATTCCTTCTAGACAGGAGTCAATTTGACACTGAAAGTTTTAAAGGGTTTCTGCAGTCAAGACTTAGAAGAGTGAAAACCCCACTGCTCTGTCGTAGCAGAACGAGTATTTACAAACTGCTGCAAAGCACATTCACTGAATAAAAGTGAGTCAGGCTTGTGTAATGAAGAAGTGTTCACAGAAGCAAGGCTCCGTTTTTTCAGGATGTCTTTGCTATAATTAGGTAGACTACACACTAGCAATGAACTTGAATGTACCTAGAATACCAGCTTTGTGAATCTGGAACACAGCACAGACACTGGGAACTGGCGTAGCTCTTGCTTTTCTTTCCCCTGCTGCTTGCTTTCACTCGACAGCAGAGACCGAAGCGCTGCATTCATTATCATTAAGCTCTGTACAGTACAAATGGAATTAGCGTTTCATAGTATCTTTTCAGTCACTTAGCAAGCAATTACACAATGCAATACAAGAATGATCTTGATCTCTCCTTACTGGTGGCTGCAGATAAATTTCAGCAATAGGGCGCAGGCAGAGAAATAGAACAGGAAACCAAGCAGAAGTCACTTGAAGTTGTTCTACTTTTGCAAATTTACAAACATGAAACTAAAACTCCCAAGAATTAGGATGAAAAATATAACTCCACTACTTCAATCATTAACTCTGTAAGAAGAAGTCACTAGAATTCCAAGGATACGTATGTTGGTGTGAAACTTGTCCTTGCTCAGACACTGCTAAAATCATTAACTATTTCTTTTTAAATGTGCATATTTACACTGATTGTCAGGCATCAGAGTTTTTGCAACCAAGTGCTTACATACTACAGATAATTCAGTTTACCAACATTCAGACTATTCTGAGACTGCTGATGCAACCGAAGAACCATCCAATAAATGTGCATCTTCCAGAGTCTAGAAAATAATTTGTATGAATTCTGTTACAGTAAGAGAGAGCTTACTTTCAAATTTAGGTTTCATTCTTAAAATATTCTAAGTTTTTTTATCTCTGAAATGCCTCTTCCCACAGCTCAGGACCCCAGACTCCCAGAAGTCACTGCTCTGCCTGGCCTAGTGCAATTCCAGACAACCTGCAGAGTGTGAAAAGACAGCTCTAATGACATCTTCATCAGCTTCTATACAGGTTCTGCTCAATGTACTCCCAGCAATCCCTCTCATGACCCACCTGCACCACCGTCCCTAGTAAGGATATTAACTCTATCAAGATGCAAAGGCTCAGCTAAGAGCTTTGTATTCCCTATGTTCTATCAGGACAGCACTTGATTTTACAAAACTAAAATAAAGAAATCCACCAAAGACAAAAGACCACTTGGGCACTCCTGCATGGAATGGGTTTTGGTAACAAATACAGTGTTTGCGAGTACATAAAAATTTGTGCCATGGTTTAGATGATGGTGTTAGTGTTGGGATATACGTTGGACTTGATGATCTCAGAGGTCCCTTCCAACCTTATGATACCGTGATACTGTGTGATAAAAATAGAAATAAAAATCTGCTTTGCCAACTCTGTCTTTCGGAAATGTTTTATAAGCAATTAGTGACAGATTAAAAAAAAACTCCTGAGTTGTGAATTTCTGGAGGAGAGTAGAAATAATATTAATCAACTGCACACCCCTTTGTCCAACACATTGCCTTTCCAAACACAAGCCCCAGCAGAGGGCAAAGCATTTACTCCACAGTAAAGCTATACATAGCCAGCATAAAGTACAATGAGTTTCAGAACACATCAGCACACTGCAGACCACAAGATTAACTGAGAAAGGTCTGAAAGAAGCTTTTTTCCCCCCTTATTTTCTTTAAATTTTCTACATTCCCAGTTAGAGAAACATAGGATGTTCATATCTCACCTGTTTTTAAAATTATCAAAGTGAGATTTTTATCAAAGGAATTAGATCTTGCAATGCAATAGTAAAGCTTTTAGGTTTTCCCCATCATTGCCAACTGCTCAAAGAAGTCCCTTGTGAGCAGCTGCCACAACAGACACAACACACCAGAGCCACAAGCCTTGAGCCACAAAGCAAACCATTCTCTCAGATAACGTACGGTTAAAATCTCACTGCCATGCCATTCCTGGGCACAATTTATATCTCCTGGCAGATACTGTTCATCTAGAAACTGATAACCACTCTCAAAGAAAGCAGCATCCGAAGTGCAGTGCAGGAACTCAGCGTAACACACCAGCAGTTTCCCACTAGTTCTTCTGCTGTGGCAGAAGTTTCCAGCGCTTAGGGTGAAGCTCATTCCCTCCTAGTGTCACCTTTCAATGCATCTCAGGATGTCAGTCTCATTTCCCTCCCCCTAATTTTTATTTCATTAGGCCTCAACTATTTCCTTCTAATTTTTGAAGCTGGTGATTTCTGAGAGGGAAATGGCAAATTATTCCCCCTCCTGGCTAAAAAGTGCCACTACTTTACAAACATGTATCTAAAAATCCCATCTACCTCCCTGGTGTGGCAGCTCCATTACAAGAAACAAGGCTCAAAGGAAAGCACATGAGCCTTTCGGAGCCATGTACTGTTTTATCTACTTCTGATACCTTAACAAAGAGATAAAACCAGATGGGGATGATGCAGAGAACAGAAAACCTGAAATGCTGAAGGAAACTTACTTCTTCCTACCTTCCATTCTACCTATAGCCTTTCCATAATGGGAGAGATCTCAGACTGCAATAGTTTATTTACCTTTACGTTTTAGACACAGACACACTTTGTTGTAACAGCTGTTAGGAAAAATGGA
Organism: Dromococcyx pavoninus; assembly: GCA_033558185.1. Taxonomy (NCBI): domain Eukaryota; kingdom Metazoa; phylum Chordata; class Aves; order Cuculiformes; family Neomorphidae; genus Dromococcyx; species Dromococcyx pavoninus. Next base: position 217,154 of record JAUMJL010000582.1, read on the forward strand.
AGCATTTAAAAGATGAAAACACATTTGCACTATGACTTCAAAGCAGTGCGTCCTTCCTGAGATGTTAGTCTGTTACTTCCCTTATGCAAACACATCTCAGGTATTTTCAGTCCTGAGCCAGAAGATGCAGTGGAACACACAGGCCAGGATGTGCCAGCAGTGTTTGTTCAGACTAACAGTCTGCTTATGGTAACAAGAACACAGTCTAAATCATTAATTTCTGTAATACTTAGAGGCATCTCCTCTGCTTTTTGCTCACAAAGTTCTTTCAGAGTTTACCGAGAAAAAAATGGGCGTATATAGAAGGAATCTTGACTATAACCCTGGAATTCCTGACTACATGTGACTAAACTTTCATGTGTGTGATCCCTACCAAGCTCAGTGATTTTCACATGGGAAACACCCAAGTGAAGGTTCCACAGCTGAGAGCAGATCTGTGATGGATGAATTGCCCAGCAGAACATGCCCCGGGCCAAGGGAACGTATGTGATTATAGCTCTCCTGTCAGCCAGGGCACGGCAGTCACAGCAAGAGCCAGTTATTAGCAAGTTTCTGCAGAAATGACTGTACCTGACCCAGCAGAAAGTCAGATTTCATTATTAAAATTCACCTGATGCAAAGACATAGTCTGTAATTTTTGAACCAGACTAATGAATTTAAACCAGAGCAGCTTCTTGCACCATGTGGTTTCAGTGTGAGGTTTACTGTACAAAACCACAGTAAGGAAGCAGGGGAGAGAACTATTTACTTTAAAGGCATCTCACTCCCCGCTCCTACACACACACTTCATTAACCCAAACCCAGGTTCTGATGTGAAGATCTCAGTGATACAATACTAAAAATACAGACCACCCCAAACTTTCAAGTCTATTTATATACACACATAAACTCTACAAAATAAACCAGAACCTCAAGCTATTTTGCTTAAAAAACTTTAGATCATTACATTATTTCCTGCTGAGTAGTATTCCACACATGACTAATTTTAAAATTGTACATCTCACATAACTGGGATTCATCTCACAACTGTGAAGTATAACTGGCTCTCTACTCACTACTCAGCTACACTAGAAAACCAGCAGAAACTAACAGAGGCGCTGAGCACGACACATTAGGATTAAAACAGTCTGAAATGCTGAGGGTTTATACGGATAAAACGTTGAACTCTTACTGGAATGATCTAAACCCAAACGTACTCAATGCTTTACTCTCTAGTTGCTGGAGGATCTGTTCTGTCAAGTGAGAGCCTCCAAGGCTTACACTAAAAGCATATCTTGCCCCAGTGTGTGAAGTCCTTCACCTACCGTGTAGGGCTGTTCACAGCTGGAACCCTGGAGCAGCATCTAGTGCAGCGAGAACGTCACACCCCTCAGAAGAATGCCATGTAGTACAGGCACATTTACACACCATGGTATATTGTTATAATAATTTTGGCTAGGAAAAAGTAAACTAAACTTATTAATCTATAACAGCAAGCTATGTGAAAGTTTCATTTTCCTCTCTTGTCTACACATTATAAACCAAATTCTTTCAAGAAAAAAGCAGTCTAACAGCAACAAAAAAATTGTATTATTGAGCAGCAGTTTCCTTATTCAAGCTGCAAATGCTATTTCATCTGGCTTTTCTTTGGAAGAAGGAACTGATAGGACTGAAAAATCAGTGTTTCTCCAGCTTTATACTGACAGCTGAAATGCCTGTCCTGTCAAACTTTTTCTTCCTGGATTGGCAGTCTCAAAAAGATCACACAAATATGCTTTCACTAATATAGTCTTTCTTACTTCATGTTTTAAGAACAAGGATCAATACGATGATTTGAGTATTATTTTACACGGATAAAAAGTTCTCTTAATAGCTCTTATTTACAATTACTGACATTAATCACTTATGTGAGAACAGACAGCCCACACAACATGTCATGGGAGCTTATGCTCACACCTACAAACTCAACTTCTAACACTGCAGAGCATTCTGGAAATTGCCACGGCAGACGGCAGAGCGCACACCTCTGCACGCCGTGCACCCAACAGACACTATACGACAGGTGTGCAACAGGATACAAGCAGATTTGAAAAAGGAAACTGGCCTCTTAAATTCAGCTTTACTATTTGTGTCTTTGAAGTAATGTTTCATAAACGCTCAAGACTCAGTTCCCTTGCAAAGTGTTCTCAAGCTCCCAATTACAGAAGCTCATCATTATACAAGTTCTCTGAGCGCAGAAGGAGCATTACAGACGAGAATTTTGTGACTCAAGATGAACAAAAATTCCATAGTAATTGGTACAGTTTAAAAAGACAGCAGGACATACACACTAGTGGTATGTACTTTATTTACCTATTTCCTGGAGCACAGCAACTGGATGCTGTTTGTTTCACATATGTCCAGATAGCCAGAACCCACTCAGGCTCAGTGGTATCTGGGAAGATAAAAAGCTATCTCCTAACTACAGTCAGACATACAGTCTTTGAGCGCAGCAGGGGGGGTTAGTGGTTTCTCCGCATCATCTTTTAAAACTAGCAACTGAAAGATTCGAGAGATAAAAAGAGCTGTTACTCCTACATTACATGTGTTGAGAATTCTAGCAATATTGTTACAATACAGCTTATTGTAACGTCTAGTGACTCTGATATTGAGATACTCAGAAGTATTGCTGCTTCAGAACTGGATTGGTTGTAACGACACAACAGTTTAAGTGAGGAAGAACAATAAGAGTCTTTTTATTTTACTGCCCTCCTTTAAGGGATTCAGTGTACATCACAGCCTCTGAACCAGACTAAATGGATTGGTTCTTACAACAAAAACGTGACTTCCATTTGAAGCTGCTCTTTCAAACTAAAATCAGCAGTACTCGCAAGGGAAACGAGTCCTCTTGGGGCCTTCGGTGTTCACAAAAACACAGATCAGCAAGAGCAAACTGTGATCAGATACAGCAAAGACACTGCTAAGCATGCACTGGCATTAAGCATTACCCTTAAAATCCAGATCATACGAATGTTCTGTTTTTAAGAAAAGGACTACACATATTAGGTTTGATCATTTTGCAATTTTATTATGCATCAGTACAGACGGTTCAGCACAAGTAATTTGAAAGGAGCCGAGTTGCAACGGTCGCTTAAGTGTTTAAGCACATGTCAGTGTTCAACAGGGTAGGGAATGCACTGGGGATTCGTTACGCTACGAGGAAGAGTCAAAGAGGCACCGTTAAGGCTTGGGAGACGCCCTCGGTGCCAGGTGGGTTTCGCAGCCGGACAGCACCCCAGCACCCAGCGGCGAGTCCGCCGCTAAAGAAGCGTCTGGAAGAGGCAGGGTCTGCCGTGCTCGTGCGGGTCCCGCCGCGGCCGGAGCCGCCCCGGGGCGGGGCACGGGGTCGGACCCGTCCAAGCGGCGCGGGCAGGGAGTCCCGCGCGGCCGATTGGCGAGGGCAGCGCCACGCCCCGGGGCAGGGCGGCGGGAGCGCGGCAAGACCGGCTCGTGGGAGAGAGGAACCGGAGGACGACAGCGGCCCAGGGTGCGCGGCTCGGGGCGGGCGCCTCGGGCACCACCCGGCTCGGCGCTCGGCTCCGCCTTCCTTCGCCCCAGCAGGGGAGACCCGGCTCCGCCTCGGGACAGCCCGCGCTTCCCTCCCCTCCCGCCCGCCCACCCCTCCCGGGTGCGACCCGGCTCCGCTCACCGATTTCATGGCCGAGGCCATGTCGTCGTATCTCTCCGCCTGCTCGGCCAGGCGGGCGCGCTGCAGCAGCTGCTCCCGGTCCCCCATGGCCGCGTCCGTGGTGGTGGCTGGGCTGGGCACTCGGCGCCCCTCGCAGACGGAGGAAAGCGGGGGTGGGGATGCGCGCCTGGGAACGCGCGGGTGCTGCGAGGCGGGAACCAGAGCGCCGCCGCCTCACGCGGCTCGCTCAGCCCCGCTCGGGCTCGGCTCGCGCCGCTGAGCTCAGCCCGGTGCCGCGGGCGCTCGCAGGGCGGGCAGCGCTGTGCGTGCTGCGCCCGGCTCGGAGCCCCGCGCTGCTGCGGCCGCGGCGCCTGCGCGCTGGGAAGGCAACGAGGGGGCGGAGCCGCGGGGACCGCAGGGCCGGGGCGGGGGCGCCGCTCCCC